>JAPTJF010000445.1:0-51880 GCA_029339195.1 Micractinium sp. NFX-FRZ | reverse complement strand
CAGCAAGAAGCCTGCAGGCGTGGCGGCGCTGCTGGGGGGCAGCTGGCCGCCCCGGCGCCAGGCTGGCGGACTTTTAGCGCGCAGACTTTTAGCGGGGATGCAACATTCCTGCCACCTGGCACCCCTCCCGTGCCTCTGGGCTGTCCCAGCCTGTCACTTATGTGTCATTCATGGCGTGGGCGGGGAAGCAGGCAGCGGCGCTGCGGGGGTGGGGCAGGGCAAGCTAAAGGTCCGGCCGCCCGGCTGGCGGACTTTTAGCGTGGCGCAGACTTTTAGCCAGCGTGGTGCTGCCCAGCCACTCTGGCACCCCTCCCGTGACTCAGGGCCCTCCCAGCATGTCACGTATGCATGTGTGAGTGTATGGGCGCGGCAGCAGGCAGAGGCGATGCGGGTGTGGGGTGGTGCAAGCTAAAGGTCCCAACGCCCCGCTGGCGCCAGGCTGGCGGACTTTTAGCGCGCAGACTTTTAGCGGGGATGCACCATTCCTGCCACTCTGGCACCGCTCCCGTGCCTCTGGGCTGTCCCAACCTGTCACGTATGTGTCAGCCTTGGTGTGGCCGGGGAAGCAGGCAGCGGCGCTGCGGGGGTGGGGCAGGGCAAGCTAAAGGTCCGGCCGCCCGGCACTGCACCCACTTTGACCCGGTCGCTTTGCCCAGAGTTCCCTGATAAACTATCCCATTGTCAAACCTCAGCTGTAACACAGCACCCCACCAAAGGCTCTTGCAGGCCAGCACTAGGTCAAAAGCAGGCAACAAGGATGGCATCCAGAAGCGCCATCTGCCTATGCAGCCTCCCCCGCCGCGGCCTGCTCTGCGTCAGCCGTTGGCGCCATTAAGCTGACAATCATGCTGTGCCACTCCCCGTTTGTGCCGCTCGCTTCTGCCTGCATGCTGTGCAGCCGGAAGCTGACCAAAACCTCGCCACTGCTCAGCAGCACGTCCTCGGGAGGCTTGCCGCCCTGGCCGGTGTGCTGCTTCATCCAAAGCATGATCAAGCGCCGCGACTCCTTGGCCCGCTGCGGCTCAGCGTCAGCCAGCTCGCTGCAATCAGCGTAGGCAAGCAGCGGGCCTCCGCTGGAAGTGCCTGCGCCGCTGCTGGTGCTGGTCGCGTCTGCCAGCCGCAGCTCAACAGCCTGTTCCTCAGTCAGCATCTCGTTGTCCCCGCTGAAGGCAGGCTCCTTGACAAAGACGGGCATTGCCAGGTGTGCCGCAGCAGGCGCCGCTGGCGGCAGCAGGCATGCGGAGCGCACCGCCAGCAGGTCTGCAGAAAGACAGAGCGGGCGGCGACATGCTTGCGTCAGTGCCGAGACGCCAGCATGCCAAACAGACGACTGGTTCCTCTAGTATGCACATACCCCACCCATGATCTTGTGGCAGGGCTGCTCGCCTGAGCACAGCACCGGTGCTACACACGGTACCCAGCACCCACTGCAGCGTGCCAAGGTGCCAGTACTTGCCTGTCAGCTTGTACTCCTTGCAGATAGCGTCAAGCTCCTGCTCTGTCAGGTTCTGGCTGGCAGCAAACGCGCGCCGCGCCGCCACCCCCACGGGGTCATCAGAGAGCAGGGCAGCGCCAATGGCAGAGCGCAGCGCGTCGTCGCCCTTGAACTGCAGGAAGGGGTGTGCAGCGCAGGTTAGTATGCTTGTCAAAAAGAAAGGAAAGCTACAGCACGAGCGTACGTGATTGTGAGCCAGAGGGTAAGCTGGCACGCAGTTGGGGGGATCTGTGGGTGGGTGGCAGGCGACCTTGCACTTTGCACCGCCACTCAAATACTTAAATGTGGGCCATCTCCGGCCGCTGCACCGACTCACCAGCATAGCCTGGAAGACCTGCTGCCCAATTCTCCTGCTCTTCAGCGCGTCGACGTGTAGCAGCAGCATGCGAGCCACCGCCTGCTGCTGCGTAAGCTTCAGGGCCAGGCGGACGCGACGCTGCAAGGGGATATGCGTAACCAACCCAGTCACAGGGGCAGGGAGGGAGAGACAGTCTTTGGGCACCACTCTAGCGACACGAGGCAAGTCACTGGAAGGCTGCCAGTGGGTGGCAGTGTTGGAGCGGGAGGGCGTCAGGTGCTTCAAAGCAGGCGGGCAAGTGCGCATACCGTCATCGCCATTTGCCCCTTGTCGCCATCCACACACAAGTGCTATTCTCAGGCACTGCCCACCTTGAAGGGCACAAAGAGGTCGGCGGCAGCCAGGAAGTTGATGAACGTCTCTGCGCTCGAGGCGGTGGTGCGCACCTTGACCGTCCTCCGGCCGCCAACCTGAAGGGTGGCAAGGGGGGTGCTGGGTGGGCATGCACATGCAGAGGACAATGGCTGCAGTCAACAATGCAATACGTATGAAAAGAACAGCATGCCATTGTTGCACCTAGAGGCAACAAATGGAACAGCGGGGCGCTTGCCTGTGGTGAGGCACCCAGCTGCTCAGCCGCAGGCGGCTGCCTGAACAGTAGGAAGCTGCCGCCAGTGCCAGGTGCAACTGGCACCTGCAATAAGAGCGGGGCATTTCAGCATTGGACAGAGCACGGCCCACGAATGTGCACATGCTGGGCGTTCTAAGAACCAACCCTGCTTGTTAGCGGGACTCAGGCCACCTGGTCACGAAAGCGGGCCAATGGGTGCACCACTGACAGGGGGATGAGCACCGCAGCGAGGCAGCTGGTGCATGCGCGCCAGCAGGACAAACAATGGTCGTCACCGGCTCAAGCAGCCAACCTGTCTATGTTCCTCACCTTGCCGCCGCCGTCCGCCTTGCGGCGCTGGTTGACTTGGGCAGCCTCTGGCACACGCCCGCGCTTGGCTGCCATCTGCACAGGTTGCCGCGCTGCCTCTACTGCCACGACTGCGGCACGTTGAGAGAGCGTTGCTGCCGGGAAGGCCGCCGGTGGCACTGGCGCCAGCCCGGCTGGTGCAGCTCCCTCCGGTGGGCTGGCTGCGGGTGCTGCTGATGGCGGTGCTGCGGATGGCGTCTCTCCTACTGCTGCTGGCACAGATGGCTTGCCCAGGAACACGCTGGTGAACCGCCGACCCAGTTTCCACATGGCCTGCAAAATAGGCACGTGGGGAGGGGTTTAAAAAGTCATGGGTCGTCCGAGCATGGGGCACAGTTAGAGAACACGAGGGAGAGCAGGGCGTGAAAGGGCAGCGAAGGAACCCGGGCTGACTTAAAATGCCAGCCACATCAGCAAACAATCGACCAGCACCCTGCACACGTCACCTGAGGTCCAGCACTGGCGCCAGCTGGTGGTGCACCGATACCCTCATCGCCACTGCTCCCCACATTGCCACCGCCGCCGCTCGAGTGCGCCTCAGAGCCCTCGGTGCCGCTGCTACTGGTACCACTGCCCTGCGACCGTGCCGCTGCCGCTGCCGCCACGCTGCGCTCAGAATGGGCTCGCGCCAGGGTGCTGCGCACTGCTGCAGGGCCGCCCACGGCCTGGATAGCAAGGGCCGCTGCGCATGCGGCCGACTGCTCCACCAGTTCCTCAGACGAAAGGCTCTGGAGCGCTCTTGGCACAGACTCGGAGGGGTCGTGCTTGGCCAGGCAGCCACTGATGATCTGCAGGCCGCTGCCCGGCTGGATCTGCCAGCAGCTCATCTGCGCTAGCAGCTCGCGCACGCCGTAAGAGCCGCCTGCGCTCGCTGGGCCTGCCGCGCCTGCCGCACCCTCTGGGCCTGCCACTCCCGCTGTGCCCTCTGGGCATGCTGCTGCCTGGCCAGTGCCCTTCCAGGCACCTGGCTCTGTGCTGGTATCGGCAGCAGGCGCGGGTGGCGCCACATCTGCAGCCGCGGCCTGGCCTGCTGGCGACAGTGCGCCGCTTTGGGCTGCCGCCTCCGTGGAGTCAACACTGACCGCCATATGCTTGTGCCCCTCCCCAGCCGCCAAGTGCTGCTGCACCGCCTGCTGCATCTGCTGCGCCCGCAGCGTTTCCCGCTGCTGCTGGCCTGCCGCTGCGCTCAGGGCTTCAGCTTCCTGGCAGGCAGCTTCCGACGCTGGTGCAACAAGGCTTATCCTGCTGGCCGCTGTGGTTGAAGGCTGCGGCTCACCCGGCGCCGCACAGTTGGCTGCCTTGGCTGCTGCCGCAGCGGTCCCAGCCCCATCGGCAGCAAATGCCACCAGGGCGGGCAGCCCAGATACTGTTGCGCCTGCTGCCACCACGTCAGTGGCATGATCGCCTGCTGTGACTGCTGTGGACAGCTGCGCCGCTGCTGCTACCTCTGCCACGACGGCTGCATCTTGACTGCCCTGCTGCTCATCTGCTGCTGGCCCCGCTGCCACTGCCAGCAGTGCAGGGGTGGCTGCCTTGGCTGTTGCAGCTGGTACCGGCACCAGCACCGCCGCTCCCGCTGCCGCTGCAGGGGTGGCTGCCTTGGCTGGTGCAGCTGGTACCGGCGCCAGCACCGCCACTCCCTCTGCCGTCGTGCCAGCAGTGCACTGCGTGGCAGCCGGCAGCTGCACTGATGGGGCATCTACTGGTGCCGGCATCGCAGGGTTGGCTGCCACAGGCGCCTCTGCTGCGACTGCTGCTGCCGCTGCCTCCGTCGGCTTGCCAGCGGGTGCGTCCGGGACAGGCAGCTGCTGGTCCTGTTGCTGGACTGGGTTTAGCCCCGCTGCCGCAGCGGCTGCGGCTGCCTTGGCGTCTGAGGCCGCCGCTACCGCCTGCGCTGCTGCTGCCGCCTTTGCATCGGCTGCTGCCTGGGCCGCAAGGCTTGCAGCCTGCTGCTGCAGGCTGACCTGCGTCGCCTGCGCCTCTGCCGCCAGTGAGCCTGCCCTGAGCAGTGGAGGCAGCAGACTGTCTGCCGTCCAGCAACCCATGTTGGGAAGCCGCTGCACTGTCTGCAGAATGGCTGCACCGCTGTGCTCAGCCCAGGTGTCGACGCGCTGCAGGCGCAGACGCTGGTCGCTGGGGGAGGCGGCGCGAGCCAGGGCAGCGGCCAGCTGCAGCTCGCTGATGTAGACGCCCGCCAGTGCGGTGATTGCTGGCACCAGTGCGCCTGCAAGGGGGAGCCAGGGCGAAAGAGGGGCGGGAGGGTAAGGCATGAATGTCAGCAGGGCTGGGATTGTGAGGGATGGGGCCTGCGGCATAAGAGAGGTCCAGGAGGGTTGTGGTCGGCATGGGTCCGCAGCCAGCAAGCCTGGCCTACACACGGCAGCAGCCACACACGCCTGTGGGAAGGCAACATGAAGGCAGGGATCGCCAGGCGTGCAGTACTCGTGATAAGACAGGCAAACGCACAGCTCTCACCTCCCGGCAGGTTGCCATACTCGGGGCTGGTGGGCAGCGAGGTGGACAGGTCCAGAAGGGCCACGGCTGCGCCGGAGCTGAGGACCGCCCGGCAGGCTGCCAGGGAAGCCATGAGCTCCAGCAGGTCGTCGCTGCCGGGCACACCGACGCGCAGTGCACTGAGCACTCGCAGCAGCGTGCCGAGCGCTGCCGCTGCCCCCGGCTGCAGGCGCCCCCGGCAGGGTGGCTCGTTGTGAAAGAGCCCCGCATAGGCCCCCATGAGCACGCGCACGCCGACTCGGCTCATCAGCCTGCCCAGCTGCGCCGCCGTCAGCCCACATGCACGCGGCTCGTCTGGCGGGGGCGCCTCCCCAGCTGGCTGCTCCGCTGCCTCGCCCTCTGCCGCCGCCGCCGAGCTGGCCTTGTGCACGAGCCAGGGGTTGGCATGCAGGTGGAACCGCCGCTGCACAATGCGGCCTGCGAAACATGGACGCAGCAGGGTAGAAAGGTGGGCCAGGCACAGGGGGCGACTGAGAGTGAGTTTCCAGGCAGCACTTGTCCTGTGTTCCAGCCTGCAACTCTAGAGTGCTGCCACCAAGCAGCTGTGCTGTGCTGTGCTGCGCTGTGCTGCACCATGGCTAACTGCATGCCCAAAACAGCAGCACAGTGCCAGCAGCACCGGCACCACAGCACAAACGCGCACCTGCATACTCCAGTGCCTGGTCAATGCCCTCCGTCAGCGTGAAGCCCAGCTTGGAGTAGAAGGCGATGGCGGGGCGCAGCTTGTCCAGCAGCGGGGCGCCGTCGCTGAAGAACCCTGGCTGCACGTAGCCCTGCAGCTCGGGCTGCACGTGCAGAGCAGGTGCGCTCATCAGGATGTCCTTGAACTTCCTGCAGTGTGGAAGCGTGGAGGGCACAGAGGGGCGGGGCTGAGCAATCTGCATGGAAAGTCGGGAGGTCGCCCGCTGCTGCACCGCTGCATGCCAGCCAGGCAAAGTGCAGCCCTGGTGACCTGCTGCATGCAGCCTGTGCCCAATGGCAGCCCTCAAAAGGCTGCCTCACCCACTGCGTACCAGCACACAACCCTCCCATGGACAACTAGCTGAGAATGAAAGCACGGAAGCGTGCCCTGTGCTACTGCTTACCCAGGAAGCGCCGCGCGTGGCAGCGGCGTCGTGCGGAAAGTGTACTTGTAGCACGAGAGCTGCAGGCACGTGGCAGGCAGCAGTTCAATGAGGCCCAGCAGTCCAGAGAAGATTGAAGATTATGTGACTGCCCCATGCAGCAACAGATCTGCAGCGCTGCAGAGCATTCGACCTTGTTTGTAACCGCCCCTGCTTCCACCAGCTCCCCAGCCCACCCACCGTGAGCTCAGACAGCCCCGTGCCGCCGGAGAAGAGGGCCTCGCGCCGGCGTTCTTGCATAGAGAAGAACTTGGCATAGACGTGCGCCAAGCCCATGCGTGCGTGCATCGGAATGCAGCTCGCCACCTGCAATGCACGACAGGCAGACGGATGAGGTGGCGGCAGGTCAGCAGCAGGCAGGTGAGGACGAGAGGTGCAGGGAGGCAAGGCAGGGGCAGCAGGACGAAGAGGATGCGGACTTTACTGGCACAGCAGAGTGGGGTAAGTGGTGCCAGGAGGGGTTGCAGTGCCTCACCTCGGGGTTGAGGATCGTGTTGAACGCCTCCAGCCCGACGTGAAGCACCACCACCGCGGGCACGTCCGCCTGCAGGTAGGGTGGCAGCAACAAGGGTCCTGTGGGCCCTTGCATGTCCCTGTTTGCCAGCACCTCAGCTGTGCAAGCAACCCACGCTCGCTGCGACCCTTGCGCCCAATCCTCCCTGACACCTGTGCCCCCAATCCAGTGACATCAGCACCCCCTGCCCTTGCGCTACCCCAACCTGAAGCACCCACCCGTGAGCTCGCGGTCATCACCTCCGCAAATGCCGTCATCATCCGGTGCAGCACCACAATGCAGCTGCGGTGCTTCCAGTCCACCGCCGTCATCACCCCCAGAATGACCATAAGCAGGCGCATCATCTGAAAACAGGGGGGAAGTGGTTGGAGGCCAGGGGTGCTGGAGTAGGACGGGTGACTATCAGAAGTGTCAGGCAGGATGAGGGACATGCTGCAGAATGCATCGAGGCAGGAAGACGACTTCCTGCAGCACGGCGCACGGGCAGTGGAGCATCTGGAGAAGTGGCAGGCTGCCCCACACCAGAGCACCCCAGCCATGAAAGAGCCACACCCACCAGCTGGTGCGCTTCTGACTCAGCATCAAAGCCGCGCTCCGCTGCTCCTGGTGACCACATCACGCCGCCTGCTGCCAGCATGTCAAAAAGCATCTTGTGCAGGCGGTGGTGCTGCTTGGGGACTGCACAGGAGGGGAAGGAAATGAGGCACAGTGGGCGCAATGGTAGGAGCAGAGGGGAAGCTCAAAGCTCTTCTTGCCTAAAGCAGAAGAGCACACCATGTGCGAAGCCGCCTGCCCCGAAGAACAGCCAGGCCCCGCTTGTTTGCCGCCACCACAGCCACACCTAAGCAGAAGCGTCCACCTCTGCCGGCGTGGCTGCTGCCTGGAATGCACCAGCCAACCTTCAATATCAAGCCACGCCCGCACAGCTGCATACCCACCGACACTCCCCAGCTCACACTCGGTGTACCCAGGCAGCCCCATGACCAGGTCGAACACCATCTGCGCCAGGGCGGGGTAGTCGCTCGTCTTGGTCACCTTCTTGAGCACGTGCGCCTCGGCCGTCTGCGCCATCTGGTGGCCCAGGCGGTTGGAGCTGCAGACAGGACGGGGGAAGAGTGTCTCGAGTGTCAAAGGGGGGAAGGAATGGACGAAGCCTTGTTGGGGTGGCAAGGCCGAGCGAGTGTCTGGGGGTCAGGCGCCACGCCAGCCAGCATCTGCACACATCGGCGGGCCTTAAGCACTGCAGGTAGCAGACAATGGCGGCTGAATGGCAGGCGCGCCAAGGACCACGCACAGAGGGTGATGAAGGGCAGCACCGCAACCCCACCAACGACCGATGATCGATGCCCCTTCCCTGCACAGCCATCAGCCCCAGCGCTCTGTAAGCGGGTTGTGCCCAGCCCGCTCACTTGTTTGGGTCGTCGCGCAGCTCCCACAGGGCTCCAAACGCCTGCGTGGTGCCCGTGTCTGCCAGCCGCAGCTTGATGGAGAAGGCGCTACTGTGCCCAGGGGCTGCGGTCTTGGCCACCTGTGCCAAGGTCGAGGGGGTTGGGGCAGAGTGAGAGGCAAGTCAGGCAGGGAAGGGGTGTAGGCAGACCCAAGATGGGGGGGGCACAGCGGCGCAGGACCCAGGACACCTGTGCAGGCATCGAGTGCTGCTCCCCACACATGCCTGCACTGCCAGCATCTTGCCTGCAAGCAGCTCCCACCGCTCCCGACAGCAGCCGACACGCACCCAGGCCGCCCCTCCCTCGCGGCCGCCACCTCCTCCCCCCCACTGACCAGCACATTGTCGGCCTTCACGTCACGGTGCGCCTGGCCCAGGCGAAAGAGGAGCACAAGCAGCTTGAGCATCTCGGGCAGAAGCGCGATCAGGTAGGGGCCGCGCAGCACCAGCCGCCCGCGCTCCAGCCCCGTGCGCTCGCGCCGGCTGGGGCAATGGGGGTGGGGCCCAAGTAGGGGAGGGGTGGAATTCAGTCGGTTTATCATAGAGTGTGTGTGTGTGTGTGTGGTGTGGGTGAGAGGGGTCTGCAAAGTAATGCCTTGCGCGGGAGTGGGGGTCATCCCACTGCATCATAGTGGCCTCGCAAGCCCCAACCTCCGCCCACCTCTGCTCACTGCGCCACAGCTTCCCCCTTCTTCACCCCAGCCTGCCCATCTCCGTCTTCCCGCAGCCATTCCTCTTCTGTCCACATCCCGGCCTCCCCTGCCTCACCTGGCCTCCTGGTGCAGGCTGGGGCCGATGTACTCCAGTCCAATGGCGGGCGGGCGGCGGCTGTTGCCCAGGCAGACGAAGCGCAGGCGGGGGTACACCTCGCGCTGTCTGTCCAGAAGCAGTGCCTCCAGCTCGTGCAGCAGCTGAGCTTCAACCTTCTCTAGCACCACCTTTGCTGCGCGCTCCTGAGCCTTCTCGGTGTCGTCGGGAGGGCGCAGCTCTGGCCGCAGCACCCACTTGATGGCACACATGGTGTCATCCTCCATCATGGCTGCACAAGACAGCAGGAGCCGGGGGTGGGGGTGGGGTGCACTACTGAGCACCTTGCACGTGCAGCAGGATCACAGGAGTTGGGCAGGGTGCAGGAGGGCAAGGAAATGAGCACATGGTGCTGCAAAGCCCCGGCTGCCACGTGGGTGCTGGGCTGCAACGTGGGTGCTGACCCCGCAGCCAGGCAGACACCCACAGAGCAACCTGGGTGGGTGGGAAGCTGGGAGTGCAGCAGGAGAGGCCACACAGCACGCTACAGCTCACCAAGGTGCACCACCGAGAAGCTGCCCTGCCCAATCTCTGCCCCCAGCAGCTCGTCCTCCTCGTTCTCCTCAAAATCCCCAAAGCCCGGCGGAATGGGCCCCACGCCCAGCAGCCCCCCGCCCAGGCTGTCATGCTGGCTGTGCATGAGGCCAAGCTTCGTCATCAGAAGCGCCTCTGCGACCTCCACAATAAGCACCTACAGGGACAGGCTAGCAGCAACACTCGCATGTGAGTTGCCAGGCGGGTGGCGGGGCAGATGAAAGCAGGTGAGCGCGCAGGTGGGACGGCGGCAGGGAGAACAGCTCGCGGCGCCTCGCTGCGGCTGCGGCCTCCGCTCTGTGAGGCGTCAAAACACGGTAAGACAGCGGTCAGACCTGTTCTCTCAAAAGCAGTTCTCTAATGGCGGACATCGCGCAGGATGCACCCCTGCTATCTTGGCCGGGCCTTGAAGAGCGGCCCACGCCCCTACGGGCGTGCAGGCTCGTAATGGCGGCCAGAAAGCGGGGCAGGCTGCTTCGGCCGCAGCGCCCAGGCGAGCGAGTGGGGCGCCCGGCGATAAATTACCGCCATTCAGAGACGCCAATAGGGCAGCCCTAGCTAGGAATGGGGAGGAGGGTTCCGGTACTGGTCGTTGGTCCAAGGACCTAGGCGCCGCCGCGCGCTCTGCATGCTGCCGACAGGCACGTCCATAGCTGGCTCCTCCTGTGTTTGGAGACGCCTAGCCTGGCACTCTTTATTGAGCATGCCATGTGGTCACCCTGGTACAGACGAAACGGTCAGTTTGGTGCGGCTGCTTAGCCCAAGATGGAAAGACCATGATGGCAATCTCCTGTCCTGGTGCGGTGACTACATCGGACTGAACGTCGCACGCTGCTGCTAGTGCAGCGTGGAGTAAGCATGGGTGGGCTCCTTACAGGTTGCAGACTCTAGCCCCAATAAAAATACAGCCAACACATAGTCACAGCGGCTAATCGCCCTCCACTGCAGCTGTCAACAACATGCCGAGGGGCACTGCTGCCGTTAGGCCACCCCCGTCAACAGCCCAGCTGCTGTGCACGACTTGCTGCCCCTCGGCCCCTGGCTCTCAGATTCTCAGCTCTTCGGCTCTGCAGAGGATTCACGAAACCAAGAGTTGCTGTGTCAGCCTGCAAGATGCCTGCCTGGCTGCTGCCTGACATGGTGCCGGCTGTGGAGGGCAGGCCACCATGGGTCTGGACATGCCTGCCCCTGCCCCTGCCCCCCTGCTCTTGCCATCCCACTCCTGCATGCTCGACCCTCCGCCAGCTCCCCCCCACTCGCAGCCTGCACCCACCTGCTTGCCGGCCTCCAGCATGTCAATGAGCTTCATGTAACGCGCCTCCGCTTCCGCCGCCGCCTTGCTCGCCGCCAGCTGCTGCTCGGGGGCTGCCTCCCGCGCTGCCCCGTCATCTCCCGTGGGGGACCGGCACCCCCTCCAGCACGCGCACCTCCGCCTCCATCACGCGCACCTCCGCCTCATCAGGGTAGCGGCGACTGCTGCCTCCTGCCGGCTCGCCAGCGGGCGCTGCCTCCTCGGTTTGTGCCCGGCGGCGGCGGCGACGGCGGGTGCCGTGTAGATCTGGGCTGGGCGTGCTGCCGCTGCTGCTGTCGAATACTTTCTCCTTGACCTCCTCACCGAGCACAGTATCTGCCGCCTTCTGACCCGCCACGGCAGGCCCTACCACGGGTGCTAGCTTGGCTGCCACCTCACCGACGGCAGAGATGAGCTCGCCGCCGGCCTTCAGCCGCTGCACCCGCGCTCTGCCAAGCTTAGACTTGCAGTTTGAATGCAACCTCTGGTTTGTACTGGTGTGTTGATTTCAATGCAGCGATACCAATTGGTACATCCACTGTAGTTTCAAATGTGTTACAGAGCACGTGGTGCGTCACAGAAAGAGTACAGAGGCCCTCTGTTGGGCGACAGGGTGTCAGGAGTGGGCTTGCAGCAACTTGGGTGCTGGCCAGCGGGCAGACAGGCGGCCTTATTTCTCAGCCTTGGCGTCTGCCGGCACCACATAGGCGCACAGCACCGTGATGTCGTCCATCTTGCCTGCACAGGGCGGCAGGGATACACAGGGGCGTTACATTGGTGGTGCAGGCATGGCTGTTACATTGATGGAACAGCAACAGATGGGACCTGAGGGCTGAGGCAGAAGCAGTGGGACACGGCCGGGTCGTCCATGTTGCCTGCAGGGTGCCACCAACAGGCATTCCCCACCACTCTTTCCTCCCCCCGCTCCTGCATTTCCTAGGCATGAAGTTCCCTCGTCCCGGCTTCCCCACACAAGCACTGGTGTTATGAAGTTATGAAGCTGATGCATCCTCTCACAGACCCACTACCCACCTCCAAAGTAGCGGTAGCCCAGCTGCTGCGCTCCATAGGCAAAGGGGCTGAGGTGGGCGGGGTCGGCGGCACGCATGCGCGCAAACTGGGCCAGCGTGACAGCCGCCACTTGCGCGCTCTCCCCCCGCTCCTGCTGCGACAGGGCGCGGGCGGCGGGGCGGGGGCAACGGGGGCACGGGGCGTGGGCACGCGCTGGTGCAGCAAGGGCGCCGGCAGCGGCAGCGCTCTGCCTGCCCGCTTAGGCTGTATGCCCTCCCGTCCCCTGCCTGTGTTCCCAAGCACCCTTCGTCCCCACCCATACAGACCGACAAACCAGCAGGGGTGCCGCACACAGCCGCGCCCCCAGGGAGAATGCAGTCTACAGGCGCATGCAGATGCAGGCATGCCCGCTTGCCCCACCTTGCTGGCCGACACCAGAGAGGCGGCCTCGTCTGGGTACACGTTGTCAAACAGGCCGTCCGTGGCTGCCACCACAATGTCGCCTGGCTGCACCTCCACGCTGAACCGCTGGGCCACCTGCAGGGGGAGGCGGGCACAGGGGCACATGAGTACCGGACAGGACAGTGGCAGCACAGCGCTCAACACTCCAGCATCCGCTACTGACAAGGCCGGGGTCGACAGCGGCGCGTGCCAGCCGGCCCTTGCTTCTTGCCGTGCTGCCTGTTGCCTCCTCACCCCCTCCAGCTTCCGTTATGACAGCCGCCTTGGTCACACCCTCCCTCCCTCTCCCTGCCAATGTTCCGCCCCCGCCTGTGGCGCGCCCCCACCTGTGGCGTGTCTGACATTGAGTCTGGGGAGCCTATCTGGTAGGGGAAGTTGAACTCGTGCTGCTGCTGGGGGGACATAAAGAGCAGCTCGCCGCCGCGCACAATCATGAAGCCTGGAGGGCGTGTTGAGAAGGAGAGGGGTGAGTGAGGGGGGAGGGTTAGGGTGCAACTAGACGACGTGCAGGGCGGCACGCCGGTGGGTGCGGGTGGCAACTGCACCTTGCCAACAAAGGGGGACGGGAGGGATGCGAGTAGTGGGAGGGCGGATTGAGAGGGGTGTCAAGTGATACCATCCAGAACACACCGGATTGAGAGGGGTTTCAAGTGACTCGAACACTTTCGCTAGCACGGATGCGCCGCCGCCGCCTGCCCCGGGAGAGCAAGGTGGGACGTAGGCGGGTGGGCTGCAGTGCCCAAACCGCACTTGCCAACCGAAAGCGCTCATCCCGAGTCCCCCAGACTTATGGCATGCAGCTGCTCGTCCTTGAGGCAGAGTGTGCAGGCACTGCTGCCCTCAAACAAGCCCACCACAATGCACCCCCAGGCGCTCACCCGAGTCCCCCAGGTTTGAGGCGTGCAGCCGCTCATTCTCCAGGCAGAGGATGCAGGCGGTGGAGGAGCCGCGGGCAGCGGTGGCCAGGTAGGCCACCTCCAGCAGGTGCTGCGGGCACTGGGGGCCTGCGCGGGGTGTTGGAGGGGGACAGGCAACAGGGAGACAAGTGGGAAGGGAGGGTCACACCAGGAGGGAGCAATCCTGAGAGACTGGTGGGCCACCGGAGGAAGGTGCTGCCGGGAGTGCGGGCCTGCAGGTGGGGGCACAGGTGGGGATGAAGAGCAAAGGGGCAGCGTGAAGGAGGGACAGGTAGGTCACTTGGAGCAGGCCCTGGGGAGCAGTGGAGGACTGCGCAGGGCGGCGGTGGCAGCAGCTGGCGGGCTGATCCGCTGGCTTCTAACCAAACTTCCAGGATTGTCCGGCTGCTCCAGCCCTGCCGCTGCCATGTCACCCTTCCCGCCCGCATCCCAAGAACATGCACCCGTTGCCACCCACTGTGTGTGCCCACCTGGCTGGCACGAGGTGGTGGCGGCGTTGGCGTGCCGCATGAGCTCTCGAGAGTACAGCCCCGGGTCAACTCCCACCTGCAGGAAAGTAAGTGTGGCTGGTGCACTGCTCAGGGGTGCTGGGGTCAGTCCCTATGGACGGCAAAGTCAAGCAGGCGGGCAGGCGCCATCCGAGGCAGGCCGTGGGTGGGCCGCCGGGGCAGCTGCTTTCTTGCGCCGCCGGGCTGCCTCGGCCTGTCACCTGACCACCCCCAGCCGGCTGTCCTGCCCACGCCCCCCCTGACGTCATCGCCTGCATGGCATGCCCTCTCCTGCACTCTCCCTTCAAGCACCCTCTCTCATGACAGCCTGCACGTCCAATTTGCACAGCCAGGCAGCCACAACCGGCACGCCATCGCAACCCGCTCGCACGGCCCATGGCCCCCGTACCTCTGCCCAGCCGCCCACGCCATCTGCCACCCCCATGGCAAAGCCTCGCTCGCAGATGAAGAAGGCGTCCTCGCCCCCCCGGTCTGCTTTGGCGGGGTGTGGGATCATGCCCGCCCCGGCATCCAGCACAAAGCGAGGCACAAAGGGCTGCAGCCTGCAGGCAGCGGGCGGCGGTGTGGCCCGGGGGGTAGGGGGGGGCGGCGGCGATGTGGATGGTGGCGGCAGGAACGGCGAGAACAAGGGGAAGATGTGACTACAGGCCAGTGGTGTGAGCACTTGGGGCGCAGCAGCAAGCAGCAGCAGCAGCACCAGCACGCCAGGAAGGCCAGCCAGAAAGGCCAGCCAGAACGAGCACATGGGGCGACAGCCTTGGCAGGGCGTTGCCCAGCAGGTGTGTGCACAACACAGATGCAAGGCAGACACGCAGACCGGCGGCGTCACACATTTAGGGCAGGACAGGGGTACTGCTGGCACCACCAACAGTCGTGAGCGGCGGCAGCTGCTGGCGGACCCACCGTACGTCCTCGCCCACGGCCGCTGCGGTGGCGCTGCAGCTGGTGTCGCGCTGGGAGGCAGGTGACGACTCCGCTGCGCTGCTGGCTGCATGTAGTGACCGCTGTTGGTGCCGCCGCCACTCGGACTGCGGGGGGTAGCAGCGGCAGCGGCAGTTGACCATTTGTGTGCACGCACGCAGTGCCGGTTGGCGCTCAAGCTGGCACCCACGTTTTTTGGGAGCTCTCGGCAACCCCCACCCAGTGTCCTGCACGGAAAGCAAGAGCTGATGGCGCATGCCTCACCTGCGCTGCAAAGACGCCTGCACTGACGGCGGCGGTCCCCAGCAGGTAGGCTGCCGGGCGCGCACGCGCGCTCTGAAGCAGGCTGCGCCAATATGCCGCCATTGCCACCTGCTGCACGCCACGCGTGCCCCTGCCCGCCGCCCTGCTGCTGAACTGCCGTGCCGAGGCGCGCAGGTGACTCGGGCCTGAGCTGGCCGCTGCGGCGTTCAAGGAAAGTGCCACTGCTGCTGTCGCTGCTGCCACCGCTGGTGTCGAAGGATTACGCATCAAAGAGCAGCAGAGTTTGCTAGCGATGGAAGAAATTAGGGCTGAAGCGAGTGCCATGAACACTTCTGCAGCTGCAGAGACGCTGTGCCGCGTGCTCACAGATCCATTGCACGGGATGGGAGGGAGGGGCAGCTTGGGCTGGGGTTTGTGTTACTGTTGCTCGCTTTGTGCGGCAGGCAGGCGCGAGGGTGTCGGCTCAAATTTTATGAAACGGATCGGTGGATGGGTTGCGAGCGAGCCGAGGTCTCCAACAGCCCCAATCAACCCTTGCCAGGTGGGCGCCGCTGACCTGCCGCCATGGCGCGCCACAGCTGGCTGTTGCTCAGGAGGGCATTCGCCTTCAACCCCTCCCCACTCTCATTCCAATTTGCTCTTGCGAAACATGTGGTTGGTTGCCTTTGCGAGCTGCCTGAAGGGGCTCCGACTGCTTGCTACTCTGACAAAACCCTAGGCGTCCACTTGCCGGAGGGTACCTACAGTCGGCCACGATTGGGGTTTGACCTGCAGCAAGTCTCCTGGACCAAAACCCGGGTGGGGAGCCGCCGCATCAGGGGTAGGGGGAGCACCAAGCTGTCTGGATGGACAAGGCGCACCGATGGCATGCGCTTTGTGGGCATTGCGTGTGCGGTCCGATTCTGAGCTGGCTGATGTTGGCCTGGAATGCCCGAGCATGCAGAATGCTTGGATCTTCGCGATAGCGTCAAAACGTGTGAGATGGAAAACAGTTAGGGTGCCATGCAGTTGAATGCACAGCACGAGGCGAGTTGTGATGGTGCATGGAGCCCTGCCGTGCCCAAACTCTGAAATGATGCATACGGCCGCTCGATTCCTTCCTGGGACGGCTGCACATGAGCTTCCTGCACAGAAGGGCTCATCATGCTCACATGATTAAGCCAGTTTTATGCAACTCGTGCAAATTAATTCATGCTACAAACTGACCGTTCATTTGCAGGTGGTGGCAATTGCTTCCCTCGTGTAATGCAACAGCGCTACGGCGCATGCCCGGTTGCTGCTCACTCACGCAGAGTGGGCCTGGAACATGCATGCCGCATTGCCTGGCCAAGCGTTCACCCCGCCTTTGAGAAGACAGATGTGCTGATGGCGTGGAGCGCACAGGATGGCCGTCGCCTACGGGAGGCTAGGGGGCGGCGGAGGCTGGGTGCGGAAAACATGAAGGTAGCGCTTAACATGTAGAAACAACATGGACTGCGTGCTGGGTTTCTGCTGGTAATCAGAGCACGATGCAGCTTCAACCGCCTCCCGCCACCCTTGCAGGCGGCAATGTGGCGCCGCCACGTCAGCGACCGGCGGGGGAGGGAGTCTTTAGGGGCTGCCAGACGCACTCCGACACTGCCTGACAGCCACTATGCCAGCTATGTGTCGCATATGGCTGCTTGCCGGGCTGCTACTGCTGGGGGGCACCGGCCTATGCCAAGCGCTGCGGCCTTTGCCAAGCGACGAGGTCAGCGGGTTGCAGACCCAAGGCTTCAACGCGTTCGTCACGCTGCAGGGGAGCATCCCGCGAGACGAGCTGGGCAACGAGGCGAGAAGGCGGAGGGGGAGGGCAGGCGGCGGCGCCACCGACGCATGTGCCACAAGCTGTGGGTCGTGTATGCCCTGACATTGCCCCGCTGCCGCCCCTCACGTGCCTCATCGCAGGTGCATGCCCACGGAGGCCAGCTGTGGCGGGAGGGCAACACTTTCTTGTGGGTGGGGACCAGCCGCAAGCAGCTCTCGGCGCTGGTTTCGAGTGACATCAATTTGTACAGCTCAGATGACCTGCTGAGCTGGCGCTTCCTGGGATCCATATTCAACTGGCGCCAAATCCAGGGCTTCCCCGACCGCTGGCCCTGTGAGCGCGCTGTGCTGGCAAGGCGCGGCACTGCCTGGTGGGGAGCTGTGTTGCCGGGCCGCTGCCGTGGTGCCCAACCGCCTGCAACCGTCTCCCTGTCTGCTGCTTTTTTTTGCTGAGCTGCGGCCGCTGCATCCTGCTGCCGCCGTGCCCTGCTGCTGCCCGCAGACGGCCACCTGGACAACCCGCCACCGCCGTTCCGCATCGAGCGGCCAAAGGTGGGCGTGCCGCCCGCTGCGTGCCTGTAGGAGCGCCGTGCATGATACCTCCGCTCCGCATCCCGTTCTCTCTCTCGCTATCTGTCCCCAAGTCCCCTATACTCCAACAATCGCTCCAGCCTGGGTGACCGCAGCTGTCCTCTGTTTCCGCCAACACTACCTGCCCTCCACCCACCAACCCCAACCGCCCTCCCTCTGTTGTCTCCCTGTCCCCAGGTTCTCTTCCATCCCCGGGACCGCCGCTACATCTTGTACTTCCATTTAGACACCCCAGATTTTGAGGTGCCTGCAGTGGGCATCGCTGTCAGCCCCAACCTCACAGGTGCCCACAGGCCGCAGCGGGCAGCAAGGGTGCAGGGGAGGGGAGGGTGGGGAAGCTCTGGGTGGGCAAACGTGTGGGGCAAAGGCGCGCGTGGTGCCAGCACATGCATTGCAGCACGCAGCACAGGGCACCGGAGGGTGCACGCCGCCATCACCCACGGCCGCTGCTGCTCCTGCCGCTGCTGCAGGCCCCTTTGAGTGGGTGCACCACATATTTCCAGACAATAACACCTCATGTGAGCCCAGCCAGCACTCTCCCCGGAAAGGTTATGAAGGCTGCATGGGCGGTGCTGCACCTCCACCGCTCTGACGTGCCATGCACGCACAGTTGGCCTTCTCTGTCTGCCACCCCTGCACCCATGCATGCCGCCGCTGCACGCCCATGGGCAAGGCAACGCCAGCCAAGGCTGTGCCAACGTGGTTTAATCATTTATTATTGTTGTGACCCCCACCCACCCCTGTGCCCTCGCTCTGCCTTGGATGCTGACGTGGCGCCTGCAGACGACATGACGGTGTACCAGGACCCGGCAGACCCTGGGGAGGCCTACCTTGTGCGCAGGTGAAAGGCAGGGGGGGCGCACTGCGCCGCGGCAGTGTGGCTCGCCTCTCCTGCACAGGCCTCCTGGCGTCATGGTCTGCATGCTCTTGCACTGCAGCGCCCTGCCCAGCCATGCCATGCCGTGCTGCGCTCTGCTGGCTGCATCATTTGTTGCTGACCATCCCTTTGCCTTTGCCTTTGCTGTGCTGCGTGGGCTGTGCAGCTGCCCGGTGATGCGGCATGCCGTGTCCCGCCTGCGCCCCGACTGGCTGGACACCACAGGCACCCTCTGCTCTACGGTAGGCGGGGGGAGGGGATCCCAGGGAGCGGGGCGGGCAGGCTGAGGCAGGGGGGGGTGATAATGGAGCCCTTCGCACAAGGCAGGCTGGAGAGGGTGTGGAGAGGCCAACATCGTGCCTGTGTGCTGCTGTCTCCCTCGACTCTGCAATCTACAGCTGTGGCTGCTGGCCTGCTCACCTCTGTGCACAGTGCCTGTGCACGCCTGCCTGCCTGCCCTGCAGACTGGGATAGGCGCCGAGGGGCCCGCGGTGTTCAAGCACGGCGGCAGGCACTACCTCTTTTCCTCCCACCTCACAGGCCAGTGGGGGCCGCCAAAGCGGGATGCAGTGTGCCCTCCCTGCCTGCGTGCCTGCACACATGGCCAGCACGTGCGCCCTGTGCAGGTACTAGCATATGGGCTGCTTGTGCTTCCGGCCAACTGAATCAGATGCAGAAGTGGGCGAGTGTGTGGGCGAGATGTGCTGTGCTGTGCTGTGCTGTGCCCCTTTCTGTGGCGCAGGGTGGGACGCCAACCCGCCCATACTGCACGAATCCACTGCGGGCGGCATGTGCAGCACCTTCTGGCGCCTGCGGCCCCAGCCCTCGCACGGGCCACAGGCCGCCACCACCTATGACTCGCAGGTGTGCTTCTTGCTTATGTGTGCCAGTGTGAGGGGCAGCGTGTTGGCTGCATGCATGCCTGTCCTGATGAGATGCCATGCCGCCGAGTATCCACCCCATGCACGCTTCCCTGCCGTAGCAGAGCTTGGGCTTGTGCATGCGGCCTGCTGGCCCTCTCTGGCACGCTCAGTATCCCCTCCTCCTCCTGTGATTCTGTGCCGCCCCGGTACTCACGTGCGCTCCTGCTCATCCACAAACCGACCACCTGCCCCTGCTCGTGCCCATGCCGGCACACGCCCAAGCCAGCCAATCAAGCCAGCCCGCTAAACAACAAATTCATTACAACCAACCCCTCCCCATGCAGTCCACCTTCATTTACGAGCACACCTTCGAGGACGGCACCCCCTTGCACCTGTGGATGGGGGACAGGTGGAACAGCCAGGGGCCGGGTGGCGTGGGCAACGCCAGCTACGTGAGTTCCTGGGGTGCGTGCCCAGCCATGCAAGCCGCCCAGGCAGCGGCAGAAACCCCTGGGCAAGGGTTGCAGGGGCGGCGTCGGGAACGGCCGCTGGCGCAGCACTGGCACAGGGGGTGGACACTCCTGCGTGGCGCAGGTGGTAGGCAGGCTCCTGGGGCTTGCCTCTTGACCCGGCCTGCCTGCTGTGCCTGTCCCCGGCCCCTCATGCAGGTGTGGTTGCCGCTGCTGCCGCGTGCGGGCGGCCCCGGCTTTGAGCTGGTGTGGGCCGAGCACTGGAGCCTGCGGTGAGCAAGCGGCCTTGCTGTGTGCGCTGTGCTTTGCGCTGCGGTGCGCGCCGTGCTGCACAGTGGCGTTGGCCCTGGTGTCGCCGCCACTCCTGCATGGTCTCCTCCTCGCCTTGTGTGTGTACAGATGATGCATTGCATTGAGTCACCCCGGATGCGCTGCAGGCAGTACAAGGGCGCCCAGTGGGATGTGCGCACCCAGGCAGTGCGCTTTGCCCAGGGCCCCGCTGGCACGCCCGGCGACGCTACCTTCACCTGAGTCCGCCATGCGGCATCAGTCTGTGTCAATTTTGATATCTGTGCTACACCTCTATATCGCCATGCCCGTGATTTTCCCAACTATTCACGGCACTGTGTATCGATATGCTGTGACCTTCCCTGCTCCTCATCTGTGCCTGCCAGTGTCGATAACTTATGCTCTCTTCGCATCACATTCGTTCTACTCTTTCCCTGTAAAATTGCAAAGCTTACTGGCCAGGCAGTGCTCGCTTCAGGTTATGAAATCACATTAGCATTGAACAGTTCAAAGCACGGCCAAGATCACTGAGCAAGGAGCAGTGGGCAGGAGAGTACAGCAGTTCAACAGTGGGCAACAGTTCAAATAGAGGGAAAACGCAAGACTGTGGGCAGTCAGCCAACGTCGCTACGATGCTCCTGCCTCCCCGCCCTCGCCGTCCCCCGAGGCCCGCCGCAGCACAAACAGGCCGCCCTTGTCCCCCACGCTGACGCGCATCTCCTTGTCAAGGTACAGCGTGTCCACGTAACCCAGCGGGCGCAGCCAGCCCAGGGAGAGCTCGGTGGCAGGCAGGGGCCCCGCCTTGACGGTGAAGCGGTCGAAGCGGACTGCCACGCAAGAGGCGGGGCGCCCAGGTGGCGGCTGCACCTGCAGCAGCGTGCAATGGGCAGGGGGGGAGGCAGGAGGGGGCGGTAGGGTTTGTGAGGGCGTTGGGGGCCGGGCGGGCGGCTGGGGCAAGCAAGGCACAGGCTGGCGAGCGTGAGGTGAGGTAAGCGGAGGGGCTGATGGGCGGCAGTACCCCCGAGGAGTGGGAAGTGCAGGCCGCGATGCCGCACTTCCAGACATACTGCCACTGCCAAACGAGTTGAACCTGAACACCCTGCTCCGCTCCGCCCAGCCCACCCCTCCACCGCTCCGCATGCCTCACCGTCTCCACGCTGCCCGACACACACAGCCGCAGGGGCAGCAGCCCGCGGGTGGTGCGCACGACGTTGTCCACCCTGCCTGGAGAGATGACCTGCAGGTTGGTGGCGGAGCTGCCGCGCCTTGCACCCACCGCGCTGCCTGTCAGCACGGGCACATACTGGTAGAATATTGAGTATGCAGAGTCGGATGCTGCCTGCAGCGCCTCTTGAAGGGATGGTGCGCTGGCGGCGGAGGAGGGGAAGGCGGCGGCGGAGGTCAGGCGCCGGCTGCGCCCCGACCACAGCAGCGCCCACGCTCCGTTGATCAGCGGTGACGTGGCAGCAGCAGGCGTAGGGTTGGCGGCAGCCAGCTGCTCTGCCAGAGACTCCACCTCACGCTCCAGCTGCAGCAGGCTCTCGCCCGGCCGGGGATTGTTGCTCCTGCAGGGGCGCACGGCGGGGCCGGTGGGTGCTGCTGCGGCCAAGACCAGTGGGTGGGCGCTTAGCTGATTAAACCCACGACTGATAGCAGCTCACCTGCTGACTGCCTGCAGCAGTGCCTGCTTGAGCTGAGCTGCACTGCTGCTGGCTGCGGCAGAAGGTGGCGAAGGGTCTGCTGCCGCTGCCAGCGGTTGCAGACGGTGACGCCGCGGCAGTGCTGACGCCGCCTTGCTGCAGCCGTGTGGCGGTCTGATCTGATGTCGGCGGCCTCCTTGACTGGTTGAGCGCTGCCAAACGGCCCGGAAGTGCGCCGTTGCACAGCTCATAGCTTGCTTCCGGCGTGGGGGTGTCGGCAAGGCGCGCAGAGGTGCTGACGACCCAATTGAAAGATGTGCGAGCACTTTCGGTGTGCAGATCAATGCAGGGGATGCAGCATGCTTCGGAACCATGTCAGCACACACCATCTCTCTGGCTGAGGCTCCCGGTTCTTGTTTCTGCTGCCGTGATCAGTCAGTCATGTCATCACCACCCGTCGTTGATCTGGTGACCAACCTGCAGGAGGCCATTGGCCGCCTGAACGCGATGCTGTTCAACTATGTGGGCGCCCTGCAACGCGACGCGCCCCCGCAGTCTCTGAAGCAGGAGAACTTGATGGAGCCGCCCAAGAGCTATGACCTGCAGGTGGTGAGGGTGGGGCGGGTGGCGGCGGCAGCGGCAGTGGCGGCGGCACTAGTAGCCCTGGCTGCTGCCGGTGCCCAGCTTTGCAAGGGAGCGACTTCAGCTGCACATCTTTGGTAGAATCAGGAAATTGTTCCATGTGCCGCAAACACTTCTCTACCGCTGCTGCCTGCTCGCTGACGCAGCCTTGCACCTTTGCCGGCGAGTGCTGCCCACTGCAGGCACAGGTGGAGCTGATGTCCAAGGACCTCATGTCTGGGCTGAAAGAGGTGGAGGCGCTGATTCAACGGCTGCCTGAAGGCGGCTCGAACGAGGCGGCAGAGGTGGCAGAGGCGGTGTCGCTGCTGCAGCAGAATGCGGCGGCGGCGGTGGAGCTGCAGGCTGAGCTGGCGGCGGCGAGCGCCAAGCTGGCGCAGCTCCAGGACGCGCATGGGGTGCTGGCGGAGGCGGCGCTGTGCCAGCGTGCCGCTGCGATGACGGCAGCAGGGGCGGCAGGAGCTGGAGGGGCAGCAGCAGCAACAGGTGGCGGCATCTGATGCAGTGGACCGGCCTGTCGGCTGGCCATCCCGCTGCCAACTCGGGCCTGTGCATGCATTACGATGCTGACTCAGCTGCACTGTTGCTAAGTTCATTTCCAGTTCAACATGTGAATCGCAAGGATATCGAGAATACAAGTGTGCGGAGTGGGGACGAGGGCCGAAGCGGCAAGACGCGCAGCTCAGCAGGCACACGGGGCACTGCTCATGGGTGCGGCCCCACGTGCGCCTCACTTCTGCCCTGTTACTGCGATGCTGCTGCCGCCGCCGCACGCCGCGCCTGCATCGCCGCCAGCACTGGCGGCAGCATGGGCAGGTCTGCAGGCGGCATCTCATACGTGCCTCCCCCCAGCTCCTCTGCCGTCACCCAGGCCAGTGCCTGCCCCTCCTCCCCGCTGGGGGCGCCCTCCCACTGGCAGCACTCGTACGTGGGCATGAGCAGGTGGAACGAGTCGTAGGCGTGCGAGGCAAAGGTGAGCGGGCGCAGCGCTGCAGGGGCCACTTTGATGCCTAGCTCCTCCCGGAGCTCACGCACCAGCGCCGCTTCAGGGCCCTCCCCAGGGTCCACCTTGCCGCCTGCGAGAGGGGGGCAGGGCAAGGGGAGCAGGAAGGGAGTGCGGTGGGTGGCCAGCGGCATCGGGCGGGAAGGGAGGTACGGTGCCCATGTGGCGTTTGCTTGCTCAAGCGCGAGCTGCGGCATGACCAAGGGTAGTGATGGCATACGGAGCAGGAAGGGCCGCGCATGGCTTGTGCAGTCACCATTGTCCTGAAGCCACACCATACACGTGCCCCCCATGCCAAAACCAGCAGCACCCACCAGGTGCCACTGCCGCCCACATCCTGCCACCCACCTGGGAACTCCCACAGCCCAGCCAGCTTCTTGCCCGGCGGCCGCTGCGCCAGCAGCACCCTGCCCTCTCCATCCAGCAGCGCCACTGCCACCACCAGCACCAGCGGCAGCGGCGTGGCCTCTGCCGCAGCCGCAGGAGCAGTGGCCGCCGACGCCATGCAGCGCGCCTGCGGTCGTCGCCGCTGCACACGAGCTGCCGCTGCAGGTGCGGCTGCTGCCACTGCTAGCCGGCCTGCCCCTGTGTATGTTGCTCCTGTTGGTGTTGCTGCTACAGTTGACGTGCTGTGAGGGTTCTTCTGCCAGCAGCGCCCAGGGGACGCGGGTGCTGCGGTGGCGGCGGCACCGACGGCGGGACGGCACGTGGCAGCGGTCCAGGCGGGAGTGGCTCTCCTGCAGGTGCTGGGCCCGAAGCAGCGCTGTGCCACGGCTGCACCTGCACGTGTCAGCGGGAAGAAGGTCAGTGGGGGCCAGGAAGGGCTGGGCAAGCACCCAGCAACAAGCAGCGGCGGCAGCGGCGGCGGCACAGTGGGCTGCCCCTCACCACAGCCCCGCATGCTCTCTCCGGCTCGTGCGAACAAGTTGTGGTAGGCGCGCAGAGCATTGAAGGAGACTCGGCGGCCGTGCTGTGCCGACCGACAAAGCAGCTGCCGCATGGGCCTCCTCAAACAGCGCTGCGGGGCTCATCGCCCGTATTCACGCGCTCTCATGCAATTGGGTATCGCAGTCGACAGCAGGGGAGCCCGCCAGCGAGTCACAGCCCGCCACCACTCGCCCGTTTGAGCGCACCTGCCGTCCAGCCGTCGCTGCTTAGTCGGAAGCGGAGGCCACCGCCTTCCTGAGTGTAGACGGTGCGCCACGGGAGTGCCGGGTGCCCGTCTGCCGCTCCCTGCTGCCCACCAAACGAACATGCCGCATGTGTGGGACGTTCGCCGCTTCCTGAAGCCCTCCGTGACTGTCCCTGTCGCAGCCGAGAGCGGAGCGATCGACGGCCTGACGTGGGACAGCGCCGGCTTGCTGAAGGGCCCACCCGCCCGCCGCTCCCGCCCTTGCTGGCCCGCCGCCGCTTTACGCAGCAGCACCCAGCACCCATGTTCAAAAACACTTTTCAGAGCGGTGAGTCTGTGCGCAGGGGGGCATAAGCTGTTCTGAGGAGCACTTTACTGTCCTGGTTTGCCGCTGCACACAGCTGTGGCAGTCGTGGCTGCATGATCCGCCTGCCTCACGCCCGCTCGTTGCCCCGCCCCGCTTGCCGCCCCTCCATGCAGGCTTCCTCAGCCTGCTCTACTCCATCGGCAGCAAGCCTCTCTCCATCTGGAGCTCCGAGGGTGCGGTCAACTCTGAACAAGGGCGGGGTTGAGGGGGTTGCCACCGCTGGCACGGCCATGAACAAACATTGTGCCACTGAAGCGTGTGCGCAGGCTTGCAGCGCTCGTCCGTGCCTGCCTGCCCGGTCAATCGAGCACCCGCCTCGGTTCCCTTCCTTCCCACCCCTGCAGTGGAGAACGGGCACATCAAGCGCGTGACGGATGAGGACATCCAGAGCTCAGTGCTGGAGGTGGCGGGCGCCAACGTGTCCACCGCCTACATCACCTGCCCCGCCGACCCCGCCAAGACGCTGGGCATCAAGCTGCCCTTCCTGGTGAGCCAAGGGGCGGGGATGCTGTGAGGTGGTGGAGCTTCATGGCGTCCCGCATGCGATGTCGGTGCCTGCCAATGTGCATGCCTTGCCACTTTGACACTTGGCCCCGCATGGCTCGCCCAGCCAATCAGCGTGCCTCGACCCACACGCTCTCACACCCGCCCACCTCTGCCCCCTCCTGTGCTCGTCGTTTTTGCCTGCAGGTGATGATTGTGAAGAACCTGAACAAGTACTTCACCTTCGAGGTGCAGGTGCTGGACGACAAGAATGTGCGCCGCCGCTTCCGCGCCTCCAACTACCAGGTGGGGTGGGTGGGTGGGTGGGTGGGTGCTGTTGGAGGCCCTGGTGGGTATGGCTGAGAGGTCGGGGGTGCCGCGCGGCTGCTGCCTCTGCGGCAAGCCAAGTCATCTGGGCAGGCAGACGCAGCTTCATATGCCAAAGTTGCGTGGCACTTTTACGCACCCCTTGTTCCTGCCGACTGCCCTGTTTACTCCACCCAATTGCTGCGTCTGCCCACCGCCATGCAGTCCACCACCCGCGTCAAGCCCTTCATCTGCACCATGCCCATGCGCCTGGATGAGGGGTGGAACCAGGTGGGCGTCCTCCAAGCCGCCGTGCAGCCATGCCCCTGCTGTTGCCCTGCACTGGCAGCCCTGTGCTGCTCTCCATGCACTGGGTTCTTCAGACCGTCGTGCCTCCGAGACACCGCCCCCACACACTTCTCACCCCTCTGGCCCCTTCCCTCCCCACCTCCTGGCCCCTTGCCGCAGGTCCAGTTCAACCTGGCCGACTTTGTGAAGCGCGCCTACGGCACCAACTATGTGGAGACGCTGCGCGTGCAGATCCACGCCAACTGCCGCCTGCGCCGCATCTACTTCTCCGACCGCCTCTACTCCGAGGCAGAGCTGCCCCCAGAGTTCAAGGTGGGGGTGGGCGGGTGCGGGGCACAGCGGCGGGGTGGCGCAGGAAGTGTGGGACACGTTTCGCGGCAAAGGAGGGATAGGCGCATGCCAGCTGAGCCTAACAGCTGCGTGCCCCGCCCACCCTGCGCTGTGCTGCAGCTGTTCATGCCCATCCAGCAGAAGGCGGCAGCGGCGGCGGCAGCGGCGGCGGCCCAGCAGCAGCAGGAATCGCTGGAGCACTGACGCGGCAGGTGCAGCTTGGGGTAGGATTTTAGCAGCAGGCAGGGGGTATGTACGCAGGCAGGGCAAGCAGGCAGCTATGGCAGTCAGGTAGTCTTCAAACAGGTCGACACTTTCAGATCAGGCAGGCAGGCAGACGGCGCGCCTGGACCGTGGCCAGCACTAGTGCAGGCAGAACCATCTTCTTCAGTGTGCGTGATAGCAGCACCAACCACAGCAGCCGCTGCACCCTAGGACTCCCTCAACATTTTCTCTCTTGAGTGCCACGAGCCTTGAAATACCTCGCTTGTGTGGAACTTGTGCAATGATCACACAGAAGCAGAATGTTCTCTCATAGGGAGCAAGCGGTGAGAAGCAAAGCAGGGGACAAAGCAGGGCGGGGGCACACACTTGAAGCAGATAAGGGCACGCAAAAGGGTGAGAGCGCCTTGGCGTCACCACCCGCCTGGCCCAGGGTAGCCGCCTTGCTGCTGCTGCGTGTAGGCCTGCTGCTCCTGGTGCTGCTGATTGAACCTTGCTGCCATTGCCCGCGCCGCTTCTGTGGCATCCGGCTGTCCAGCCCCAAACCCGGGCTGCTGCATGAAGCCGCCCTGCTGCGGAGGCATCTGCGGCATGGGGGGAGCGCCCTGCCAGTAGCCGGGGGCGCCCATGCCACCCGGTGGGCCGCCAGGCGGGCCGCCTCCGTACGCCGGCTGCTGCATCGGCATCGGCGGCTGCCCCTGGCCGTAGCCGCCATACCCCTGCTGCGCCTGCATTGGTGGCGGCAGCGGCGGCTGCCCCTGCTGCGGGTAGTAGGCACCCTCCGGCCCAGGCCCCATGCCAGGCCCCGGCCCCGGCCCCATGCCGCGCCCGGCCGCCATGCCGCGTGGCACCTGCTCGTGGCGCGCCTCCTGCCGGTCCGCCGCCGGCGGCGGCGGCGGCGGCTGCTCCGCTGCAACCTGCAGCCGTGGGTTCTTCTGCCAGTCCCGGATCATGGCATCCACGGTGGGGTACTCCTGCACAAACAACCGGGGCGAGGGTGAAGGGGTCGACGGCGTTGTTGTGAGCAGGGCGTGAGCAGGGTGCAGCAGCACTCCAGAACGGGCAGTTCAGGGCTGCATGGGCCCTGCTGCTGGGTGCCCGCCACGCTCGGCACTCAAACGCGCCAGCTCAGGCGCAGAAGAGGGATGCCGCAAGTGCACTTCTCACACCGCAAGCCGCGCGCTTCTTTTCCGGCTGACTCACACTTCCGCCCCCCAAACACTGCAAGCCACACCCCGCATCCTCAAACCTCCACTCCATCCACCACCCCACATCCTCCAGCAGCGAACCTTCTTGCGGAAGCGGTAGCCGTCGGGCGTGATCATGAAGTACTCCCGGTAGGGGCTGCGCCCCAGGATGTGGCCCAGCCAGAAGGCGTGGGAGCGCGCGTTGTCGGGGCCCAGGCAGTACACCGCCCGCCCCTGGCTGCGCTCCTTCTCCTCCCGCAGCTCCTCCTGCACGTGCGGGGCGGGTTGCACAGGCGTGGGTGGTGAAGGGGCGACAGAATGCGTGATGGAGGCAGGGTGAATCCCGCTCTCTCTGCTGCCCCAGCTTGTCTTGCAGGGTGGGTAGGGGGGGTGACGACAGACGGGGCGGCAGGTGCGAGCGTGGGGAGGGCGGCAGGCAAGGAGGGAGGGAATGGCAGGCAAAGCAAACAAGGGAGACAAGGAGGCGCTGCCCTGCGCCGCTGGGCGGCCCTGTGACCGAAGACCTGAGGCTGTCACTGTCAGGCAGAGAGTTGCATGGCAGAGTTGCAGGCAGAGCGGCAGGAGCGGAGGCCTGTGTCTGTCACCCCCGCTGCTCCCCAGGCTGAGCCCCTGCCTTGCCTCCTGCCCCCGTCCCTGCGTCCCACCCTGCCCACCTGCGCGCGCTCCCAGGGCTGGCCCTTCCACTTGCGGTGCTTCATCAGCTTGGTCAGCAGATCCTGTACCGGCTCCACGTAGCGGGCAGCCACCTGCAGGCGCTCCCCAGTGTCAAGAAGGCGCGTTGGATAGGGCACTCCAGATCAAACAATGGGGCCGTAGGAAACAGAGCCAGGGCCGTGACACCGCCAGGTCACCCCCAGGCAAGATAAACACCAGTAGTGCTCTCACCAACAAGCAAACACGCACTCCACTCCACCCCACCCCCACCACCACCCCCCAGGCAGCAGGCCCCCCACCCCCCACCCCACACCCTACCTCATCCAGGTCCTCATACGACTCCTTCTTGCCGCCCGGGGTCCACTCAATCACCAGGCTGCTGCCCAGCTTCAGGCTGCCAGGCGCCTGCAGGGGTGTGTGCGGGAAGCGGGGCATGCAGCGGTGGGCGTCAGAGCGATGCGTCAGTCGTCAGGCAGCCGGTTGTGGCGACCGGCTAACCATGCAACAGCAGCCGTGAGGGGTGAGCGGCGTGGAGGGGAGGAACCTGATTGCGGCTTCTTGGCGCAGATCCCGTTCACATACAATGCCACCATGCCGCTAACGCCGGCACGCGGAGAGGGCACCTCTGCCAGCGCCCTGTGACCCTGTTCCTCGCGCACCCTTCCTTCCAGCCCTTGCAAACTCCTATTTCCAGCACTGCTGTCCACTCAACCACGGGCGGCCACCCACCTTGCCCTTCTCCTCGATGTCCACGTGCCAGATGGACTCTGGCAGCTTCATGGTGAGGCACAGCATGTGGGGGCCGCGCGCCGAGGGGCGGATGATGCACTGCCCCGCCTGCACCTCGGGCCCCGCCAGCTCGGCAGCCGCGTCCTGCATGCTGATGTTCTTGAACAGCGGGTGCTGGATGGGGCGTGCCTTGAACTGCAGGGGGCGGGGGAGGGCAGGGCGAGGGGCAGCGAGGCAAGCAAGGGGAGGCAGGGGGTGAGGACCACGCAGGGAAGGCGGCTGCGTGTGCACACAACAGATGCTGCTCCCTCTGCATGGCCCAGCAGCAGGGCTTGCTCGCTCAGTGTCCCCAGCAAAAGGCGCAGATTGCGAGGGCGACTGGGCAGCCCAGGGGCAACAGCGCACCTTGGGGGGTGCTGCCTTGCGCCGCGCCTCTGCTGCCGCCTCCTTGACCTCCTGGGCGGTGGGCACCTTGTAGCTGCAGGGCACGGGTGGAGGAACAGCGGCGTAAGCAGAGTGGATGAGGGTGTTGTGGTCACACACCCTCTTTGGCCTGTCAAGCGAGCCGGCACCTTCCTGCTGCAGGGCAGACGCTGGAGAGGAGGGCATGAGGGGTTGAACTGTGCTTAGGAAGCAGACGCAGGACAGGAGGGCAAGGGGCGTGCAGGATACGGAGGAGGGGGCTGTGCGCGCAGCGGACGCTCCCGAGCGCCCCGTGTTGCCCGTCACTCCCTCCCTCTCCGGGCCCACCCCAGCCCTCGCACGCTCCGCCTGCCCCTACCCCACTTCCACGCCCCATGCGCCCTCGCTCCCTCGTCCCCCCGCCTTGCGCCCCCCTCCTGCCTACCCCACTCACAATCTGTCCCCGCACTTCAGGTCCCCATTGTACGACACGTACTTGCCCCCCACCCCCCCACCACCACCACCACCTTGACCCCACTCACTATTTGTCCCCGCACTTCAGGTCCTCGTTGTACGCCAGGTACTTGCGCTCCCACGCCAGATCGTCGCCCAGCCGGTCGCTGCGCGTGCTCAGCTTCACCACGCCGTCAGCGGCAGACACCAGGATCACCCTGCAACATACCAAGGAGAGGGCGGGAGGCGAGGGAGCAGCGGGGGCAGGGTGGGTGTGAGGGGGGCCAGTGCAGCATCCCTGGTGATGTGGGCAGCTCCTTCCCTGAGGGAGAAATGGAAAGCGCAAGCACAGGCAGACAGGTGGGGCAGCGCAGGCAGGCAGCCCCATGGGCCAGCTTAATGTGCCCCCCAGGCCGGCACTGTGTGGCCGCAGCCGGGCAGTCTGGCATGGGATGGCCTGCAGGGTCTCCCCCCGCACCTCACACCCCGCTCAGCTCAGCTCAGCCCGCCTCCCTACGGCGCTGTTGACCCCCCCACCGCACTCTCTTTACGCCCACCCTTACCTGGCGGGCACCGTCTGGTTGGGCTGCAGGTAGTCCCGCACGCTGATCTCCTCCCCCGCGCTCCTGCTGACCTCGTTGCGCTCGATGATTGCCTCGATGCCGTTGATGTCGGCCAGCACGCAGCGCGCATCCTGCCGGGGGGCACACAAAGGGGCGGTCAAAAGAGGGAGGCACGCCAGCAAAAGAGGTTGTTGCGTCAGAAGAGCCAAGAGCGCAGTGAGGGCCGTCGGTCTTGCGGCGCAAGCATGCGAATGGGGAGACGAGCAGGTAGGGGGCGGTGCTCCCAGTTGTGGGATGCAGCGGAAGAGGGTGGCACAATCGTGTTGATGCTGGCGGCCATGCAGCGCATAAGCAGTGCACGGTTGCGCCCGTCACACCCCAGCTGAAGGCTGGATGACCGACACCATGCCCCCGCCAGGCGGCACCGCCAGCTCAGCGCCAGCTCAACGCTCACCATGTCGCCCACAGTGCGCACGCGCGCCTCCACGCGCCGCCCGGGCCGCAGCGTCTCCTTGGTCTCTCCGGAGCACAGCCAGAACACGTCCTCGGGCTGCGGGCGAGTTGGGTCATAGTGGCACGAAGCGGGGGGCACAGGGGTTGGGTCAACAGAGAGGGTGTGCTTTGAGAGAGTCATGGGGGCGGCAGGGCGTGCGCTCACTGCACATGGCGCAGGCAGGCAGGCAGGCAGGTTCGACACTTGACGGCAAAACCAAGAGCAAGAACGGCACACTTCAAAAGCGCGCCTTGACGGGCGACGGCCCCTTGCACACCTTCGTTACACACAACACAGGAAAAGCCACAAGCTCCATCTGGGAAGCACCCCACCGCCCTTCTCCCACTTCTCCCCACCCGCACACACACAACGCTTCAGAGGCAAACCTTGAGGGGCGCCAGCTCCTTGCGCAGCTCCCCGTAGGGCGCCACAAACTCCATCTGGATGTCGATGAGCGTGGCCAGGCGGGAGCGGGGGGCGTCGCCGTCGCCGCCCGCCCCCTCGTCCTCCTGCAGGTGATTGTCGTAGTACACCAGGTCCAGGGACTCCACCTCCTGCAATGTACATGGCAAGGCGGGATGGTATGAAGTGTAGGATGAGGTTTGGGGTCAATACAAGTACACCAGGTCCAGGGACTCCACCTCCTGCAGGGCACGCACGGGTAGCGCAGCGCAAGGCAGGAATGCAGTCAGGGTTTGGGGTCAATACAAGTACACCAGGTCCAGGGACTCCACCTCCTGTAACATACATGTGGCAGCACAAGGCAGCAATGCTGCCAGGGCTTGGGGTTGGGAGGTTGGTGGTGTCTCAGCACAGCGGGTTCAGCTAACACCGATAAGTGATGCCGCTGCTGGTGCTGGTGCTGGTGCTGGTGCCGTTGATATCACTGCTCCTGCGACACGGTGTACTGCTGTCGCTTCTGCCGCCGCAGCCGCGCACCTGTGGGCGTGCAAAAGCATTCTCCACCGCAACCACCGGCTCGTCTTCGGCCCCGTCCCCCGGCACCGCCGACTTGGCCATCTGCGGGAGGGGCGAAGTGGGTTGGGAGGGGCAAAAAGTGGGGTTGAGTGGGGTTGAACAGCTGGGGGGCATTGGCACGTGCGGGGCAAAGAGTACAGATCTGTAATCTTGATCTTGACTGCCCCCCTTCAACTGCCCCCACTTGCACCACATGATCGCAGTGCTCCCGGTATCATCACCACCAGCCAGCCTCCCACAGCGCCTCCACTTCCCCATCCTGCCCGCGCGCCCCCCACCCCCATCCTCTTTTCTGGTCACCCACCCACCTGCACCGCGTATTCGTAGTGCTCCGGGTGGATGCGTGTGTCGTCCAGCGGGTCCATCTCAAGGTTGGCGGTGCCTGGGGGCGGGGATCAGTTGGGGAGGGGTGGGGTTGATGGGGTGAGGGGGTCAGGTGGATGAGGCGACGCCGACGGGGCGGAAGGAGGGCACATGCAACGCTGGGGCAAGCTGGGCTGGCAGCAGCAAGCGAATGAGCTGTAACGCCACAAGGGCAGTGTCTGTCCTTCTCCTACACTGGGCCGTGCCCCCAAGCCAGCACCATGGGCCACCTGGGCCACCCTCCCGCAGCCGCCGGCGCATCGAAGCTCACCCTTGGCGGATGCGCGGACGCGCAGGTAGGGTGCCGCGTTCTTGAACACCTTGTTGCCCATCACCCCCAGCTCGCGCCACACCTGCTGCCGCGACTCCACAAACCCGCCCGCGCGCTGCACCGCGCGCAGCAGCGCGGCCGCCTTGCGCGGGCCCAGGCTGCGAGGGTGGCGGTGGCGGGGGCGCAGAGTGGTGAGCCACTGATTTCGTCGGCGAGGAACACGTGCAGTGCATCAATCAAAGAATATTCTGCAGCCTACCACAGCAGGCTCTCCAACTTATTCCTTCTTTCCAAGCGCAACCGATGCACTGGCCGGCACCCCACGCACCACGGTTAAAGCATCACTCACCCGGGCGTGAACTGCAGCGGCGCTGCCTGCCAGGTGGAGGAGACGACGGCGTTGAGGTCGAGGCCAACCTGGGAGGTGGCGGTGGTCATCACGCGCTCCACCATGACCAGGCGGTCGTCGTCGGGCACCTGCAGGAAAGATGTGAAAAAAGTTCTTGGCAGGAGAAGCAAGGGTAGGCTGGTGGTCATTGCACACTCCACCATGACCAGGGGGACGTCCCGGAGCACAGAAGACGTGTGTGTGGGTGGTGGGGGGAAGTGTTGTGTTGACAGGCAGAGGATTGGGTGCCGAGTAGCAGCCACGGCTCTAGGCAGCCTGCCGCTCGTGCATGCTTGTCAAAAGGGCCCCCCCGCTTCAGCCGCGCCCCGCCCCGCCCCGCCCCCCGCACCTGCGCCTGCAGCGGGTGCAGCTGCAGCGCCAGCACCTCCTTGCCCCGCCCGCACAGCGAGGCCAGCAGGGCCAGGGGGTCCAGCAGCTGGCGTCCCAGCGCCACGGCGCGCCGCACAATGGCGCTGGGCGTGGCGGCGACCAGCTCCTCGCGCGCCGGGGCGCTGTTCTCCCAGGCGGCGGCCACCGCCTCGTCGGCCATCAGGATCTGCAGCTCTCCGGTGCCCAGCTCTGCAAGAGGCGGTCACATTGGAGGAAGCAGGAGAAGGGGCATTGCACTGGACTACACAGCGCAGGGTGTCCAGCAGGATTCGCTCCCGGATCACCCATAAACCAGCACGCATTCCCTCCCCTGTCCTTGCTCACCCCTTCACAAAACTTGTTCGTCCCCTATCATCCCCCTCAACCACCCCCCATGCCGAAGCTCGGGTTGTCCTGAATGATCACACCCAGGTCCTGTCCCACCTTCCTGCCCCGCCCCTTGCTGGCTGTTTGCCAGGCAGCAACCTGCGGCACCCACCGATGACGAAGCGCGGGTTGTCCAGCAGGATCTGCTCCCTGATCACCCCCAGGTCCTGCTCCAGGGTGCGGGCCTCGGGGCTGGAGGCACCCACCACAATGGCGTGCGGCTTGTGCGTCTGCGGGGCAGGAAGGGGAAGGGGGGGAGCATGCGGGGGCCATGGGATGGTGAGCTAGCTGTGAGCAGGCATGAGAGGGTTGCAGAGCCAGCACAGCGCAGCCTGCATGCCCCGCCCCGCCCGGCGCTGCCTGTAAACAGGAGCCAGGGAGCAGTGGCGCATCCTGCCCCGCATCTGCCCCCCACCCTGCTTGCCTCGATGAACTGCCGGATGCGCTGCGCATCCGCCCCCTTCTTGGGGTCCTCGAACATCGAGTACACCAGGCCCGGCAGCGCCTTGCGCTTGGGGATGGGGCCGCTGCGGGAGGGGGGAAGGGATGAGGGTTCAGCCAAACGAGGGGTAGCCGGTCACTCAGCAGCACACAACTGGCCTGTGGACGTGCAGGCCATCGCACCCCACCCACACCCTGCTGCCAACCACCACCCCTGTCACAAACCCACACACATTTACGAGCACAAACACATACACACACATGCAGCTCGCCACACGCGCACCTGAACTGTGCGCAGTGCAGGTAGTCCACCAGGTTTCCCGCCGGGTCCAGCATCACAAAGGTGGTGGCGGGGTTGCCGGTGCCGTAGCACACGGCCATCACGCGCCGGTCGGGCTCCAGCTCCTCATCGTCCACCAGCTTGACCTACAACCATCACAAGTGCAGTGGCGTGCAATGTTCGATGATTGCAGGCAATAGAAGAACGATTGGTGATGTGGGCGACGTGTGGTGTGGGTTGTTTCCGGTCAAATTCCACTGCATCCTCGGCCATCAGCCAGAGCGCAAGCCCTCCGGCCCTCCATCCCAGGCACCCCCAAGCACCGCCACGACCTCGCACCTGCAGCGGCGCCTGCGCGGCGTAGCCCCACAGCCGGTCGGCCGCCTCGTCCAGCACGGCGGCGCGCGCATCGGCTGCCAGCCGCGCCCGCGTCTCCCGCTCCAGACCCGGCAGCAGCAGCGAGCGCAGCGCCTCGGACAACACGCCGCGCCGCGCCTCATCCCACGCCACCGCCGCCTCTGCAGGTGCAGCAAGCAGGTTTGCAAATCGGTCCGATGCTTCACAGAAAGCGGCAGGCAGGCGCAGCAGGGCGTGCGCTAATGGCACGATGTCCGCCTGCTGGCAACCCTGGGCCGCCACATGCCTGAAGCTCGCTCGCTGGCCTCCTTGCCTGGCATCCCCCAGGTCCTTCCCACACTATCAGACATACTCCAGCCATCACAACATGACAGCGGCAACCCACCAAACCCCCGCCTCGCCCACCTGACAGTCCGCCCGACAGGTACGACTCCGCCAGCGACTCCAGCACCTCGCTCTTCCTGTCCTCATCCAGGCCCAGCTCCACAGTGATCTGCCAGAGTGCAAGGGGCAAGAGGAGGTGGTTGTGGTGGCAAGGGCATGGGCAGGGTGCGGCAAGAGGAGAGGCGGTGGTTGTGATGGCAAGGGCATGGGCAGGGTCTGGCAAGAGGAGAGGATATGTTTGAAGCATGGGTGTGGGCAGGGTGGGGCGGGAGGGGAGGAGATGTTTGAAGCATGGGCAGGGTGGGGCAGGGCGGAGCGGTGCGTGCAGGAAGATCCTAGCGGCCACACTCACCAGGCCCTCCTTCTCTGCCTGCAGCACTCGCAGGAACTGGTCCGTCCCCTCAAACTTGTGCAGCGGCTTGCCGCTCAGGCGCTTGGCGGGGCCCAGAGGGTGGAAGGCATCCAGGGCGGCCTCGCCCGCGGCGGTGGGCGTCGTAGACACGGTCGCATTCTTCTGCAGGCCGGGTCAGGTGGCAGTGGGGCGCAAGGGGGAAGGGGGGTTCAGGGAGGGGGGTTCAGGGAGGGGGGCAGGGCAACGGTGGCAGCACCAGAGAGAGCTCGACTCGTAGCAGCACCACGCTGCTGGCACCCGCCGCAGGCACCGAGCCTGGGAACAAAGCACAACACCAGGAGGCAGGCTCTCTGCGCCTTCACATGAGGTCTTAAGCTAGTACATGAGAACATCATTGTTGGCAAGTCATAGTGGCTGCAGAACGGGCAAGCTTACCTCAAACTGCTTGCGCACGTCCTGGCGCACCAGCGGCTCCGCCGCAATCTGTGTGGCCGCCACGTGGCAGCCTCCCTTGAGCACCAACTCCGCGCTGCTGAAGCCGCCGGAGGCAGCAACAAACGTCTCCGAGTGCTCCAGAGGGGTGATCTGGGGACAGGCAAATGGGTGGGGGAGGGAGGGTGCATCTCAGCGTCAGAAAGGCAGGCACACGCTCACCAAGCGGCAAGAGGGCTGCTCACCAAGAGGCGAGGATGGTATAACAGGACAGGGGAGAGACGGTTAGGCACGGCAGATGGGCCAGTGAAAGCAGGGCAAGAGCAGGGAGCAGCACACCCACGGCCGAGCCACCAAAACATGGCTCCGCACAGCGGCTGGGGCAGCGGCGCGGCGGTGCTCAGCACAGGACGGGCATCAGGTGCACACATCTGGCAGATGTAGCATTGCAAGCATGGCTGCCATCCCCTTGGCTTGCCTGCGGGTCTACAGGCACATGCTTCTTGTACCCCGCCTCCAGGTTCTCAGCCAGCTGCACCGCCGTCATGCCCAGCCCAGCCACCCAGTCGCCCAGGCCTGCAGGACGGGGCACACACAGCGTGGGCGGGTTAGCAGGCAGGCAGCGTTCCTGACACGAGAGTGGCTGGCTGGCATGGCCGCCGCTGCTGGCAGCAGAGACCACACAGCGCACAGCAGGCAGGGGGTAAGCGCAGGGCACCAGGGCAAGCAGAGCATGCATTGAAGCAAGGCCGCTCAGCTCGAACAGCTAGCACAGCGCATGCCATCACGCCGCTAAAAGCGTGCTGGTCGACAGGCAGGCAGGCAGGCGGGTGCATGCACCTGCGCGAATGCAGAGCGCGTAGGTGGTCGACTTTTGCGGGCGGCGGGCGCCGCCGGGGCCCAGCGTCAGCTGGCTCATCGCGTCCTCCGCCGCAAACTGCTGCGTGGCCAGCCGGAACTTGGCCTCCACGTCATCCAGCTCCTGCAGGGCGGACAGGATGGTCAAGCAAGGGCAAGGGTGGGTCAAAGTGAGGCAGAGCAAGAGGGTGCAGGGCCGGGGCGGTAACCGGGACAGAGGGATAGGGCGGGGGTAGGGGGTATGGGCACACTGGCAGCAACTGGGTGGCCGCAGCCAGCGCCGCCCACCCACCCTCCTTGCTTCCTTCTGTCGCCCCGCGTCAGTCTCAGTTGAGATGACGGGCCCTGGGTTAAGGAATGGTGAACAAAGCACCACCCACCCCCGTCTTCCCCTCCACCTCACCTCCATTGTGTCGGCATTCCTCAGCAGGTCCAGGCACGCCTGGATGGCCGCCTGCTCCTCACTGTGCATCGTGTCGTCCCGCGCCCTCTGGTACGAACGCAGCCGCGCCTCGCGCCGCACCTGCAAGGCGGGGCAAGGCGGGGTTGCCGTAGGGCAGGGGGTTTGTGCGCAGCACGGGCCAGATGCCGCCTGGTGAGGTCAGGTGGTTGCGTGGCAGGCGCGCTTCCTCACTTTCCGGACGGGGGCGACAGGCAGCACAACATGCCAAGCCACACCTCAGGCCACCGCACCTGCATCGCCTTCCACCGCTGCGCCAGCTGCTGCACCGCAAACAGCACCTCGTACCGCCGAATGCGGCGGTGCTGCGCCTGCAGAGGCAAGGAGGCCAGCGGGCACCAAGACATCAACACCAGTGCAGTGAGGCCACCGCAGTACTCCACAAGCAGCAGCTGCTGAAGCTGCGGGCCACCTGGCAGGCTGCCTGCAGCGCTCCCTTTCCACCCCCCTGCCGCCCTGTGCCCCAGGCCTCCTCGATGCCTGCGCACCCGGATGGTGCCTGCGGGGAAGCCCATGTGCGATTCGCTGCTGCCCACGTGCTTGGGCTCGTCCTTGGACCGCACCGCCAGCAGCTCGCCGCACAGCTCCTTGCGGTACTGGGCGATGAAGGGGACCTGCAGGACAGAGGGGGTGCAGGGGGGAGGCTGGACAGAGGTGAGGAGGTGGAGACTGGGCATGAAGGGGCGCTAGGCAGGGCAGCAACAGAGGATGGATTGGTGGCAATTCGCGCGTTGATGCACACAGTAGCGTCAGCACATGGTGCCACTGCGCAAGTCGGGCGCTGCCGTGCCACACGGGCTGACCCTGCTGGTGCCCCGCGCCTACGTATGCACAGCACACAATGCACAAGACCTGCACGCACCCACCCACCCACCTCCTCGTGCTTGCCATAGTGCTGGCGCAGCACCGCCTCGATTGCGCGCCGCAGGTCTGCCTGCGCCTCGTCGTTCTTCCGCCAGTCCCTGCGCGCCCGGTCGTCGTCCCGCCCGCGGTACAGCGCACGGTGGCTGGCAATATCATGCAGGTCGCCCTTGAGGTCGCGCGGGTCCCACTGGGAGCTGCCGTACCATGCTGGCGGCGGGCCCTCCACCTGGGGACCGGGCAGGGCAGGGAGGGCGGCATGCACGGGTGACACGGGGCCTCGGGGGCAGCACAGGGCCCACAGGGCCACAGCTTAGACCGGGAAGCGGCAGAAGGCAAACAGCTCTTGCCTCACTGGCAGCATCACATGTCAATGAACAAACAGGGTCACGTGGCTACACTCGCAACGCAGGCGGCCCCAAGCCGCTGCCGCCCACACCCAGCATCCCTCTGCAGCTGCCCTGCAGGCGCAAACCCACGCCTCCCCCCTCGCCCACCCCCCGCCCTCCTCGCTCACCTCCCTCACGCCGTCCTCCAGGATTTCGTACGCTTTGCCGCCCATATCGCGCAGGTTGATGTGCACCCAGTGTGCGGCGGAGGCAAAGTCAAAGTTGGCGGGGTCGGCGCCACGGTGCAGCTGCTCCCGCTCCGGCACATCCGTCTCCCTGCAGGCAGCCGAGCATGGGCATGGGTGGCGGCAAGGGGTGAGGGATGGCAGGGCCAGGTGTGTGCTGACAGCCAGGAGTGAGAAGCTGGCAGGCGAGGCAGGAGGACAGGCGCGGAGGACATGCCAGGAGTGGCAGGGCTCCGATGCCCTGCAGCCCCGCACAGTTGTCCCAATGCCCGGCACAATCGTCACCTCTCCTCGTCTCCTGCTGCTGCTGCTGCCGCCAGCTGTTCGCCCTCAATCAACCCAGCCTTGCAGCTAGGCCAGGCCACCCAGTCTGCTCATCAACTATCCACCCAACCCTCTGGCCAGCCCGGCCCACCTGATCTGCTCATCCTTGGGCAGCAGGAAGTGGCGGGCCATGGCCTCGGGGTCCAGCTGCTCCTGCATGCGCCGGGCAGCGGTGGCGCGCTGCCGCTCCTCCTGCACACACACATGGAAAGCACAGGGCGGAGGCCCCACAGGGAAGGTTGGCGAGGTGGCAGACGCGGTGCCAGGATGCAGCCATCGAAAGCGGGTTTGATGCAAACATGCTTTGTGAGCGTCTTCTGCCAGCAGGCCCAGCGGACACTCTTCCATCATCCCTGGGGCACAACTGCCCACACATCCACACGCATCCTCCATCCGTTCCATGCTGCCTCGTGCCCCACATTTGCTGCGCCTGCAGCCCGGTCGTCCAGTTGCTGACCCTCCAAGCCAACTCAGCCTCACCCACCCCACCCACCTCACCCTTCCGCTTCTTTTCTACAGCCTTGTCATCCAACCTCCTCGCATTTCCACCATATCCAGCCCCATCCTCACCCCCTGCCCGTTCTTCCGCCCCTCCCCACCCACCCGCGCCAGCCGCCGCTCCTCCGCCGCCTCGTCATCCAGCTCCTCCCCCTCCAGCTCCTCCTCCTGCCACCCCTCATCCTCCACGTCACGGGCAGCCTTGCGCTCCTCATACATCGCCAGCAGGTCGTCCACGTTGCCAAAGATCTCGTCAGCTTCCTGCGGGGCGGAGAATCGGGGCACAGTTGAGGGAAGGGAGTCAGGATTGGCGGCAACACCACACATCGGCAGCACGTGAATCACATTGAGGTAAATCAGCCGTCAGCCCCCTGCAGGGCTAGTGCACCGGCGTGCTAGGAGCCCCTATCTACTCGTCGTAATGCAGGGAAGCAACACAGCCAAGGGGAGGGCATGCAGACCATCCCCACAATGTCGTGTGACACAGGCCCACACCCCGATCAACCAGTACATAAACTGCTGCTCTGAGCATGCGGCGCCCTGCCACGCACCGCCAGGGCGTCTGGGTCAATGTCCGGCATGCCCTCGAACGCGGCGCGCCGGCGCCGCCGGCGCTGCCGGTTGGCCTCCGCCCCCTCGGCGCCCTCCTCCTCGTCCTCGTGCACCAGCCAGTCATCCTCGTCGTCATCAAAGAACTGCAGAGCATGTGATGTGGGTTGTTTGTCAAGCTTGGAAGGGGAGGAGGGCAACATTGGAATGAAGCAGCAACCTTGTCATCCCTCAATGGTCCCCGAAGACTGCCACATTATCGGATATGGGAGGAGGGTGGAAAGAGGATGGCAGGGGACGGAGGTAAAAGCAATCAATCGATTGAGGTTGTTCTGCCAGGGCACTGCGACACACAGCAGCATCTGGAGCAGGGCGGGCAGCGGACACTCATGCTGCCAGGAAAACGGGACCCAGCGGCACGGAACATCAGCTGCCGGCGCCTTGTGTGCACGCATCTGCGGCCCCGCTGCACACACCCTCTCCACCTCTGCAACCCTCCACGCAGGCTGGCCCTCCCACCTGGTCATCTGGCTCCTGCCGTGGCGCCTCTTCTCGGCCGCCCTGCCGCGCTTCGGTGCGTGCGCGGTCCCCGGCGCGTGCACCTCCCACGGCGCCGGCCCCGGCCCCCTCCTCCTCGTCCTCATCCTCCAGGCCATCGTCCTCAAGCCCAAACAGCTCCTCCTGCAGCAGCAGAGGGGAGCGCTCAGCTGACAGCAGCCGGTCGCATGGGGGGGGGCCTGGCCACTCGCATGCAGCAGCAGCAGCAGCAGCAGCAGCAGCGACTGCTCCTGCAGCATGCATTCACTAATCACCGCACTGCCCTAGCCTGCCCTAGCCTCAGAAGCCATCCCTGTCTCAACAGCAAGCCCGCCGCAACCGGCACCTGCAGTGCACGTGCCGCGTCGTGCTGCTGCGCGCCGGCGCCGCCGCCCTCAGCGTCGCGCGCTTTTTTGATGCGCCGGTGCTGCTGCTGCGGGCGCTGCCGCCGGATGCCTGTGTTGTCCTCCAGCAGCTCATAGTCCTGTGGTGTGACAGTGTGTGCGAGGGGCAATGGGTAGGCAGGCGGTTTGACGAATTGGAGGGGTTGCGCGTGTGACAGGCAGCAGGCGCTTTGATCAAGGCGAACCAGAGGGGGTGCAAAGCAGCGCTCATCAAGTGAACAGCGAATCAGCATGCAGGCCGGACACCGCAGCCAAGGCGCCGGACAAGGCGCCAGCGGGCCGAGCGCAGCTGGCAACCAGCACAGGCATGCAAAGGGCGGCCAGAGATCCGGCAGCACACAAACAAGCACCCTGGGTGGCGCCTTCCCATGCAAGCAGCAAGCAGTTGTGCTGCCAACAGCAAGCCCAGCACCCAGCACCCACCTCCTCATCCAGCACCAGCTCCCGGTGCCGCTTCTTGCCCTTCTTGCGCCGCTTCTTTGCCTCTGCAGCGCCCTCGACGTCGCTGCCCTCCTTGTCATCACCTGCAGCACAACCAGAAGCACAGGAAAGAGCGGCACTGCATGGTTGATCCTGCTGCTACAAACGGGGCAGGGGCAGGCACGGCCACCTGAGCAGCAGGGCAGGCACTGCCAGCGCCGGCCGCTGCCGCTCCCGGTGGCACCCATGTACCTTCCTCCTCCTCGTCCTCGTCAACTATGAACCCGTCCTTTTCGAACTCGTCCTGCAGCGGCACCAGGCAGCAGGAGCAGTGTGCAACAGGCGTGGGCCTGGGCGGCAGGCGGCAAGTGGCGGTGATGGTTGCCGCCGCCAACCCACAGGTGATCTGCAAACGCCGGCCGGCTTCGCAGGCTGACCCAAACGGCCCTGCCCCCACAGTGCAGCTCTGGGGGCTCTCAAAAGCGTGCACCGCGCACCTCGTCGTCGCCCTCGGCGCTGGAGTCGTCGCTGTCGCTGCCGCTGCCGCCCTCCTCATCCTCTCCTTCATCGGATCCCTCCGATGCCTCCTCTTCGTCAGCCGGCAGGCCGTCCTCAGCCTCCTCGGCGGCAGCCTCTTCCTGCTCCTCCGGCTCCTCCGCCGCGTCCTTATCGATGAAGTCCGACATTGTTGCGATCACCACGAAAGCAAGACCGCGTGAATTCGCCTCTTCAAGCAGGCTGGCAGCCCAGCATGCGAACCACGGCCTGCTTTGTCTCCATTTCGCGCCTGAACAGCCGATGGAGGCCAGCATTGCACATCGGGCACTGCAGAGCAATGCAGCAACAGACCAAGCGCCCTGAGCAGCCCCCAATTGATCATTCACACGCAACGCTCCTGTCCCTGTGACTACACGCTCTATTGATCGCGCATCCAGCTTACTAGCAGACACTGACATGGATCCGCCTCCCCCACCCCCCTCCTTCGACGCTCCTCCGCCACCTCCGCCCGAGCTGCAGCAGCCACCCTTGCCGCCCCAGCAGCACCCTGGCGATGATTACGGTCAGACACACGGCGCCCAGCTGCCGCCACCCCCACCGGCACCGCCAGCACCGCCACAGCTGGCACCGCCGCCGCCGCCCGTGGACTTCCACCAGCAGCAGTATGGCTACCAGTTGGCGCCTGCAGCAGCAGTGCCGCCTGCAGACCCACAGCAGCAGCAGCAGTATGGCTATCACGCACCTGGCGTAGCACCAGACCAGCAGCAGCAGCAGCAGCAGCAGCAGTACGGCTACCATGCCGCGCCTGCACCACCGCCGCCGCCCGCCGACCCGCACCAGCAGCAACATTATGGCTACCAGGCAGCCCCAGCAGCGCCTGTGCCTGCGGCAGACCCCAATGCCGGCTGGGGCGGCGCTGCAGCCAGCGGCGGTGGGTTGGATCAGATGAGTGCCGACCAGTATGCGTCCCTCTCGGCAGAGCAGCAGGCGGCGATGTGGCAGCAGTGGGAGGCGGCACAGGCGCAGTACGCTGCCGGCTACTACATGCAGCCCGGCATGCCCGCGGCAGCAGCGCAGCCCGCTTACGGGCAGCCGTATGCGTCGCCTGCAATGCCGCAGCAGGGGTACGGCGCGCCGCCGCAGCAGCAGTACGGCGCAGCACCCGCAATGGCCTACCACATGCAGCCGGCAGTGGCGGCGCAGCCCTATGCGCCCTCAGCTGCGATGTTCCACCAGGCCGCGGCAGCACAAGTGCCCGTCAGCGTGCCGCCGTATGCCGGCATGCCGGCGGCGGCGCCGGCAGCAGCGATGATGGCCCACCCCTACGGCGCCAGCATGCCCGGCATGATGCCAGGTGGCATGCCGGGCATGCCAACTCAGCCGAAGAAAGCGATCCCAGAGTGGCTGCAGCAGGAGATTTTAAAGCGCAAGGCAGAGGCCGACAAGCTGGCTGCTCGGGAGGCAGCACGCGCAGCGCGGCGCCACGGCAGCGACGACACGTCGGGCTCAGAAGACGAGAACGGGGAGGAGGCGGAGGGCGGCGGCTCGGCCCGGCGGCGGCAGGCCGCCAAGGCTGGCGGCGGCTCCCGCTGGGGCGGCGACGAGGAGGAGGAGGACGAAAAAGGGAGGGGGAAGAAGGGGGCGGCTGCCAAGCGGCAGGGCAGCGGTGGGGTGGCGTCAGATGATGATGAGGAGGAGCCGCAGGTAGGGCTTTGAGAGTGCGGGTGATGCGGAGGGGTGTGCTGAGATGGGTTGCTGTGTGTGGTGGCGGCTCCTCGCTGCAGCCTCTTCGGTGGGTTGCCCAGCACTACAGGCCGCGCAATGGCGCCCCAGCCAGGTCGCCACTGCATTTTGCTGGTGTTGCTTTGTCCAGCCAAGGCGCCTACGCCTCCCATGCCTGCCCCTGGCCTGCACCCACACCATTGCCTTGCGTGCCTTGCCTCTCCTGATCATTGGCCCCTGCCTGTGCTCTCTGCCCTCCCTGCCCACACATGCAGGAGGACGAGGCAGAGCGGCGGGCAAAGATAAACATGGAGGTGAAGCGGCACCTGGGCGGTGTTCTGGTGGAGGTGACGGATGCTATGCTGGGTGAGTGATGCCAGGTGGCGGGGACAGCTGGGAAGGAGCACAGCTGGGCAGGGCAGGGCAGGGCAGGGCAGGTGGTTGAGGAGCTAGCATGCGTGCCTGCAACGGCGGTGGAGGGGCTGGCGGCATGCTTTCCACCTGGGGCTGCGCTGTTCAGCCTGCTGCTGTACCGTGCTGCACTTCGCTGCGCTGCCCTGCGCTGTTAGTGTTTGGGATTGCGCTCTGCTGCGTTGCGCTGGCCTCCGCACCAACCTGCGCCATGCTCGAAGCCTCACTGTCCCCTCTCGTCTCCGCCCTGCCCCCTGTACCTCCTTTCCTGCCGCAGATGAGATTGCCTGGGAAGTGCTTGGCAAGCCGTGCGGCGGTGCAGCAAAGCAGGCACAGCAGGCACAGCAGGCGCAGCCACGAGCTGGAGCTGTGGAGGTGCTGGCACCAGCAGGCGGCCTTGTGGGAGGCGGCAGCTCTGGCAGCGATGAGGAGGAGGAGGAGGAGGGCGGCAGCGGGGGCGGCAGCGGGGGCGGCGCGCTGCTTGGGCTGGCATATGGCTCGGATGAGGAGGAGGAGCAGCAGGAGGAGGAGGCGCAGCAGCAGCAGCACCCACCCCTCCAAAAACAGCCACTAACCCAGCAGCAGCAGCAGCAGCAGCGGGACGGCGGCATGGAGAGCATGGAGCAAGACGGCGATGCTGAGGATGACGAACCTGCCACAGCTGCGCCAGCGCCAGCGCCAGCGCCTGCCCGGCAGCTCGCCCCCCAGCAGCAGCAGCAGGGACCAGCGGCAGCACCGGCAGCACCGGCTGCAGCGGCAGTGGTGCACTTTGCCAAGGGCGCTTCAGTGCACTACATTGAGAGGGATGGGCGGCGCAGCCTGGCCACAGTGGTGGGCGTGGACATCAGCATCCAGCCCCCTTCATACGCCGTGCGCATCCATTCCACTGCCAGCGTGCGGGAGACGGAGGGGCACCGGCTGGAGCTGCTGCCCACGCCGCAGCTGGCCGCGCCTGCAGGGGCGGCAGCGGCGGCGGCAGCCGCCACCGCTCCGGCGGCAGTAGCAGACGAGCGGGCAGCGCCGCCCCTGCCGCCAGCTGCAGCGGAGCCTGAGCCTGACCCAGCCCCGCCGCACAACGCAGCGCCTGGGGAGACGGGCAATGCCGCCACGCCGTCCGGGGAGCAGCAGGAGCAGCAGCTGGAGCGGCGGGGTTCCAGGCGCAGCAGCGACCGGCGGGAGGGGCGGCGCGGCAGCAGGAGCCGCAGCCGCAGCCGGGAGCTTGAGCGGAAGAGCAGCCGCCGCAGCGAGCGGCGCAGCAAGAGCCGCAGCCGCAGCCGGGACCGGAAGCGCAGCCGTCGCAGCCGCAGCCGGGATGCTGGGGGGAAGCGCAGCCGGCGCAGCCGCAGCAGGAGCAAGGAGCGCAAGAGCAGCCGGCGGGAGGACCGGCGCAGCCGCAGCAGAAGCAAGGATCGTTCGAGGTGGGTATGGGGGCATGTCACGTTTGCCTGCGGCTGCTTGCTGTCTGCACCAAGTTGGCACAGCAGGTCCCCAGAGCCTGCCTGCCTTGCTGCCTGCCTGCATGTGTCACTGCCTGCTGCACACCCTTCCGGCCGGCTGGCTGCAGGGCCCACCTCCCAGCCTGCTGGCCTGCCTCACTGCTTGCCTGCCTGACCGCGCCCACCCCTGCCCCGCCCACCCTGCTGCTGCCGCCGCCTTGCTACAGGCGAGACCGTCGCGGCAGCAGGAGCCCCCGCCGGTCGCGCAGCCGCAGCCGCGACCGTGGTGGTAGGTCTGGCAGGCGCGCGCGTTCTAGGGATTGAGGTGTCCCCTCGCGGCCAGGTGAGGTCTGCTGCTCCGGGTGCACTGCGGTTGGCCCGAACCGGGCACTCTGTTCTGCTGCCTACGCTGCTTGACATGTTGCTGAGGTGCAACATGAACATGAACATGAATGGCAGGTTGAGTGGTGGTATCAGCCGACAGGCTCCTCTGCTGGGTGGCAGCTGACGGTGCGCCCTCGCCTGCAGGTCGAGAGCGCACGGCAGAGAGGGCGGCAGGTGAAGCGAGCGCAAGTGGCGGCATCACTTGCCTGCCTGCCTGCCTCCCCAAGTGTCTGAATGCCTGCCTGGCTGCTTGAGCAGTGCATGCATTTGCGATGTAAGAAACATCTGACATCTCGGAAGCAGAGCTAAGCAGGCTTGGGGCAGCGCTGTCGGCCTGTTAGCAGAGGAGCAGCAGGGCAATGCATCGGCGGGAGGTGGGTGCAGTGCCCAGGGTCCAGCATCAAGTGCCTATGAGCGAGCTGCCAGTGTGTGATCGGCAACACGTGCATCACATGTCGGTGGGAATCTCACCAGGATCGCAGTTTCAGTGGTGGTTGCCCCCTGGCTCCAGTGCATGCGTCTGCCCCCGCCCCTGCGGTGCTGTGCTGCGCTGTGCTGCTGCCCTGCAGATGCAGGAGGGAGTGCGGCCTTCGCCTTTGCCTGTGTCGCTCAGGCCCCGCTTCTCAGTTTGAGCATCCTGTACGCAGGCCGGTGCGAGCAATAGAGGGACAGGAGTGCGCTTCTCCTTCAAATTGCGTCCACCCGCTGGGCGGGTGAGTGCGAGTGCGCCGTATGTGCATGCTGCGCCACTCAGAAACGTAATGGGATTGCGCCAGGTTGGGCACACAAGGAGTGCGCCTCGGCGGGAGGCAACAGGTCTCTGGGCAGCGGCACCGCTGCCACCGCCAGCAACAAGCCAACTTCCCACTCTCCTTGATGCACCCCTCTTGTGCAGCTGCCCACCTGGAGGTGCTGCATTCTCATCATGGCAGAACCCGCCAGTGCGGCTGCCTTTGACCCGGAGCAGCCCCGGCGCTTCTACCTGCCTGATGAGGAGATGGAGAGCTTAGCGGATGCAACCCTGGTGGTGGAGGGCGTGCGCCTGCCGGTGCACAGCGCGGTGCTGAGCCTGCAGTCGCGGGTGCTGCGCGGCTTGTTTGTGGACATGGCGGGCGTAGACAACGGCAGCAGCAGGGGCCGCAAGCGCAAGCAGGTGAGGGCCAAGGGCCAGCTCCTGCCGGCCTTGCCTACTTTGTGCTCCTGCCGACCTTGCATTGGTGTGCACCTCACTACAGAGTTTGGCGGGCGTGACACTTTTGCTTGTGTTCCACCTCGAGAGTCAACCTTCAGCATCTAGCTCTTTTCACCACACATCATACTACCATGTATGCGTCTGCAGCCCGAGGAGCCAGTGGTGCTGGAGCAGCCATTTGCCGACTGCCGGCTGGAGGAGGTGGCTGCATTCCTGCGCTGTGCCTACGATGCTGGAGCCATGGATGGGCTGCCAGCTGGCTGCTTGCCGGGCGTGCTGCGCCTGGCTCACCGTCTCAACGCGCCAAAGGTGCTGGCTGCAGTGGGCGCACACATGAGCTCGGCTGCAGGTACGCATTTGCTGCCACAGCCGATGTAGCTGCGGAGCATCCTTGGGCCGTGCGTGCTCATTGCTCCGGAAGCGAGCCGAGCTGGTGCCTGTGATGCCTGCCCCTCCCCTCGCAGCATGCAAGTGTTGGGGCTCTTGCTTCCTTGGTGGCAAAACTGAGCCGCTTGCACACTCTGTGAAACCCGTATGTGCAGACAGTGCCGCGACCACCATCCTCGAGCTGCTGGCCTGGGCGGAAGCAGCCGACACCTGCCAGCAAGAGCAGCTGCGCATCACGTGCCTCATTGTAGTGGCGCGCCACCTGGCGGACGGCATGGACAGCCTGGCAGGCACCTCTGACTTCCTTGCAGCAGCCAGCATCCAGTGCTCGCTTCTCGAGGGCTGCAGCCAGCGCACGCTGCTCACGCTGCTGCACATGATGACTGCAGCGGGCAGGGGTGCAGCGCAGCAGGGGAGCACCCTGCTTCGCAGCTGCACCTCCTCCGCAGATGCAGTGCTTAGTGCGCTGCAGCCCGGCAGCACGGGGGCATTTGAGTGGACGCTGGAGCGGTTTTCGGAGCAGCCTGTGGCAGTGGGTCACCAGGTGGAGTCGCCCTGGTTTGCGGCTGCTGGCAGGCTGTGGAGCATCTGCGTCTACCCTGGGGGCCTGAATGCTGCTGCTGCTGGACAACTGTTAGGTGAGTGTCCCTGCCTGTATGCGGTGTTCCAGCAGTGTTAGAGTTGCAGTGCTCCCTGTGCTGGTTGGCCGCAGTGAGCATAAACAGTGTGCTGCCGGAGGCAAGTAGGTGCGTGCCTGCAATGCCCATCTGCACCACAGCAGCATTTGCATCTGACAGCATGCAACGAGTCTTTCAAGCGACCATGCTCTCGTCAGTCAATCAAACACTGGTTGTGTTTTCCCCCTGCGCAGTGTTCCTCGTAGCCAACACTCCGTTGGCAGCCAAGTTCTCGCTGACGGTGGTCGATCAGACAGTGGAGGCGCCAGCTAACGTGGCACGCAGGACAGGAGACTTCAAAGAGTTTTCAGCTACAAGTCTGGCGACCAAGACGGTATGGAACTGGGGGTTCATGAGCTTGGAGGTGCTGCGCTCGCGGGGCTACCTTGCCAACAATAGACTGGTGGTGCGGGTGGAGTTGGAGGTGCAGTGAGGCGGCATGCACCCTGCAAATCAATCCTAGTGCTGCCTGCCAGCCTGCAGCACTTCAGGCTGCTTGGGACGCCCCCTTAAATGTAATGCCTGTTTTGACCCTACCTGTTGCGCTGCCGTTTGCTGGTCTCGCTCTTCACCTTGCTGCCGTCGTTCTGGGTCGCCTCTCTCAATCCCGTTGCTGTCACACTTGTTGACTTTTGCATTGTAAGAAACAGCATCTGGCATTCAGGACCTGAGCGCAACAGGTCTGGGGCAGAGTTCACTTGCTTGTTTGCTGAGTATCAGCTGGGCGAAGCAACGGCAGCAGGTGTCTGCAGTGCCGGGTTCCAGCGCACAAGTCTGACTCAGCGCCACCAGGCGGCGGCGGGGCGGCAGCAGCTCACCCAGCAGGGGACCCTGGTGCCCGCACCGGTGCGTCCCTCTGTCTACTTCTGGCTCCTCTGAATTTAGCAACTGCCTCTCCTTGCGGTAGTGTGCCAACCGCTGCTGCGGCACCCACACCCCGCATCGGGCGAGTGCCTGTGCCCGGCCTGCTGGCTCTACTGTGTCCCTTGAACCGCTGTCAGCAAGGAGGGCAGGACGTCCGACTGCCTTGGCGGGGTGGAGGTAGGCCTTGGACAGGATCACCTCGTTTGAGCGCAGAGTCTCGAGGCTGAGGTGTCGCCGTGCACGCTGGAATCTGTTGAGTTGGCGTAGATGGCTGAAACGCGCGCTGGCAGCAGGGGGTGCCTGCTCACCTTCCTGGGGTCGCCCGCCATCAGCGCAGCCCACCGAGAAGGGGTCCTCCTCAGCCCCTCGCTTGCAGGCACTGACCTGCTCATTTTTGACATCTCTGCCAATGTGTCTGCGGTCTCCGACCTGTAGGTGCTTCTGGCTTGCAGTTGGGCAGTGTATGCACAGCCGCCACTATGGCGGGCCCCGCCAGCGCTGCCGCCGCTTTTGACCCCCAACAGCCCCGCCGCTTCTACCTGCCTGATGAGGAGATGGAGTGGCTGGCAGATGCGACCCTGGTGGTGGCAGGGGTGCGCCTGCCGGTGCACAGCGCGGTGCTGAGCCTGCACTCTCGGGTGCTGCGCGGCTTGTTTGTGGACTTGCAGTGCATCGAGACCAGCACCGGCAGGGCCCGCAAGCAGGTGAGGCCAAAGGACAGGTCACATGCTTCGTTGGTCTGATGTTTTGAGCTTGCTGTTGGCAAGCGCTGAGCTCGCCGGCGGCATGCAACCCACCCATGCAACATGACGTGCTGCTGAATGCCTCATGTGCCTGCCGCTTGATGGCAGGTACTTACTTCCCTCCCTTACCTTGTGTGGCGTTGAGATGCATATTGCCTCGCTGCCCTGCAGCCCGAGGAGCCTGTTGTGCTGGAGCAGCCGTTTGCTGACTGCAGGGTTGAGGAGGTGGCAGCCCTCCTGCGCTGCGCCGCTGCGCCTACTGCCAGCCTGATCTGTCAGCGGTGTCGCGGAGCTGCCTGCCAGGCGTGCTGCAGCTGGCTCACAGGCTGGATGCGCCACAGGTGCTGGCTGTGGTGGGCGCACACATGAGCAAGATGGCAGGTGCGTGCCAACGTAGTGGTGCCGGTGGCCCTCTCCACTTACTCGCGCTGTGCTGTGTTCCTCAGTGCTTGAGCAAAGTGGTTTGTGTGCAGGGACCGGCACCATCCGCGAGCTGTTGGCCTGGGCAGAAGCAGCAGACACCTGCCAGCAGGAGGAGGTTCGCGCTACTTGCGTCACTCAGCTGGCATGCCAGCTGGCAGCTGACATGGACAGCCCGCCACCTGGAAGTGGCGGCCTTCTGCGTACCATTGCGTTCACTTCGATTCTGGAAAGCTGCAGCCAGCGCACCCTGCTGCTCCTGCTGCGTATCATGGGGGCAGCAGCTGGCAGCAACCCCGCACTGTGCGGCAGAATTCCCTCAACTGTGGCAGTGGTTGGCGCGCTGCAGCTGGCTGCCAATGTGGGATCCTTTGAGTGGACGTTGGAACGTTTCTCAGAGCAGCCTTCGATGGTTGGGCAGAGGGTGGAGTCACCCTGGATTGCGGCTGCCGGCAGAAAGTGGAGCATCCGAGTCTGCCCTGGTGGCGAGAATGACGCCGCAGGGCACCTATCCGGTGGGTTTGCAATCTGAGGGCGCAGCGTGGCCTGCGAGGGATCATCACTTGAGCCTGCTGGGGATTGGCACAGTACATTCTATACACCAATGGGTTCCCTGTGAAACTGGCTCTGCAGTGTTCCTGGTCGGCCAAGCCCCGCTGAAACTCAAGTTTGAGGTGTCGGTGGTTGACCAATCAGGGCCGGCGCCGCAGTCTGTCAAGATCTCCACAATCGAGGAGAGGAAGCTGGAGCCTCCCGCCTTTGGCCGGGGCTGGGCCAGGTTCATGACCCTGGAGCAGCTGCACACCCGCGGCTACCTGGCCAACGACAGGCTGGTGGTGCGGGCAGAGGTGGAGGTGGTGCCAGAGTAGAAGGGGAGCTGGCCTCATTCAGATGCAGCCATTTACCGTCAGCTGGCTGGAGCCCCCCCCACCACCACCGCTCGCAGCTCATCCTCAGCCGCAGCCTCGGGCTGCTGCCGGTCGCAGGGCTTGGCACTGCAGCCGTGATTGCTTGGATGGAAACTGAAAGCGCTTGGGCGCCATATTACAGCAGACAACACAACACATCCATGCATGTCCCTCTTTCTCTGAGAAGTGTGCTCAATCCGCTCACTCACTCTAGTTGTGCCACGCCTGCACAGCGCCACCATGGCACACGATGTTGTTCGCATGGTATGGCCCCTGCTTTGCCCTCCCAGTTGCATTACGCCCCTGCCACACACACCACCCTGCATGACACAGCTTTGCTCCACATATGAATGTGAAGTGACAATGCATGACGCCAGCGCAACCAGAGAGTTGTGAATGTCAGGCGAGCTTGGGGCCTGCGCAGCGGGCGGGTGTCATGGGCGGCGACGTGGGCCGCGACGTGGCGCGGCGTGGCATGCTGCAAGGCCTGCTTTCGGAACGCCCCTTGGGCTGTATTCCAAGAGTCGTAAGAGCAAGGATGACCATCAAACAAGTCCAAGGGGACGGAGCAAAGCCCAATCCCGGCTCACAAGTGTGACTCAGCGCCACCCCGCCGCTGCGGGGTGGCGGCCAGCCCAGCAGGGTGCGCCTCTCTCTGCGGCTTCTCCCCCTGAACCAGGCCTGACCTCAGGACTCGTATCTGAGTTCCCAACCCTTCTGCGGCACCCACACCCGCATCGGACAAGTGTCTGTGCCCGGCCTGCTGGCTTTGGACTCCCTTGGACCGGTCCTAGGTATGGCAGGACCCTCGACTGCCTTGGCGGGGCGGAGGCAGACCTTGGACGATCTCCACCTTC
>JAPTJF010000444.1:0-52006 GCA_029339195.1 Micractinium sp. NFX-FRZ | reverse complement strand
ACAGCCACGCATACAATTCACAGCAGCAAGTCAGCCAGGGTACACAAAACACCTGGGCCGCTGTTTTGTAGCCACAAACACACGCTGTACAGCGCTGTGCGCGTGCTGGGCCAGGCTGCTTCTGGCGGTCAATCGCCGCCTGGGGCAGCAGTTAGATGTCAGGGACGCCCACTTTCACATGCAAGGTAGACCGGTGCAGGCAGGCATAGACTGTCAGCGAAAGGGTCGAAGTAAACGCGGTGGGAAGCTGCCAGGAAGTGCGGTGGGACCGATCGGCGCGGCCCATAAAATTTTAGCGTCCGCCTCTTCTATATTCGTCCACGCCCCTGGCATTCCAACTGCATTTGTCCGGCGCCCTGCAAGACAGCAAGCTTGCAAGCTTTCACGCCTGCGTGGCACCCGTCCCTCTGGACAGGCAAGCCCTTGGAAGTGTGGTGTGTCGGTTGGATGCAAGTGATGTATGATGTTTGCAGCTCAACCCTGGTTGTGTGGCGCCGAAGGATGCCCGCGGTGACTTGCTTTGCTTGTTACTTGCGTGCAGTGCAGGATGTTACGACCCCTCCTTACCAGCCTGGCTGTCATATCTGCACTGCTGTTCGCGAGTGCGGCCGCCCAGGCTGCCCCTGGCGGCCCCTGCGGTGCTGCCGCCGCCGGTGCCGCGTGCGGCGGTGGGCAGTGCTGCAGCCAGTGGGGCTCGTGCGGCGTCACCAACGGGCACTGTGGCTCTGGGTGCCAGGCACAGTTTGGAGCGTGCACAACTTCCCCTGGCTCCGATGCTGCAAGCACGGCTCCTCCCGGTGCACTGAGGTGAGCGTGATGCCGGGCAGCATGGCCATGCCTGCCTTGCCAAGTGACTCTGCCTGCGTTGGAGAGCTGCTGCGAGGGGAGGCATCCCCTCGAGGGCGGAAGGGGGCAGCGGCCCTGGTGGGCTCGGGACAAAGCATGCCAAGGCCAAGGGCACGGGCAGAAACCCCCATCCCTGGACTCGGCGCGCCATTCTGCTGCATGCAGGCTGGTTTCTATGAACCCAACAGTGGACGCCGCAAACGGCGCTGTCCAGACATGGGTGGAGCCCCTGGCCACGTCGCTCCTTGCCAGGGGCACCCCCGGCCTGTTCTGGGGCTTCATCTCCGGTGCAGACGTCAACAGGGGCTGCAGCATGATCGTGAACACGGGCAACTTCCGGATCCCGGTGGTAGTCGATGCCTTTGGCAAGAGCATGGCGGACACCCTGACGGTGCAGGCCATCGGCGGATGCCTCGCCGGCCCCAACGCCCCCGTGGGAGTGCAAGCTGTGTGAGTCTGCCCGCTGCACAGCAGCACAGCGCATCACAGGGTGCCAGGGTACTGCCGTACAGCCCGGCACGGCACACCCTGTGGCACCTGCAGGTTCAACTGAACTGGGGGCAGCTTGAGGCTTGCATGCATGCTTGCATGAGATGTCATTTCTGCCTTTACCAGTCCCCACCCCCTAACACCCCACCCCAAGTCATCCCACGCCGCTGCAGATTTGTGGACACCTCCGGGCGCAAGTCTGCCGTCGTGTGCACAGAGCAATACACTGCGCAGTACGGGTGCAGCGTATACTACACCGGTAAGCAAGCAAGGCAGCTAGCGCCTGCCAGCAACCACATGCATGGCGTTGCTGCAGTGCAGCGGTGCGCCAATGCCACTCGCACATCACCTGCACAACTGCCTTTGCCAGCATCAAATTTTGGACGGCTGTGCCACCTGGCACGAGCGTGCCTGCTCAAAAGGTGCAGACAGCCTGCATGACTGCAATATTACATCACGCGCCTGCACCCCTGGGCCCTGCAGGGGATGATGTCGCCTCCCTTTCCCGCCAGTTCACTGGCAGCCGGCGCAAGCTGCTGAAGTTGCGTTCCGAGGGCCTGTCAAGCAGGCGCTTGCTTCAGGCCCCCCTGGGCGGGCGCTGCGGCGGCGCAGCCGGAGGCGCACGCTGCAGCGGCGGGCAATGCTGCAGCCAGCATGGCTATTGCGGCGGAACCGACGCGCACTGCACAGCTGGCTGCCAAGCGGCTTTCGGCATTTGCCGCACGCCTCAGCAGAGCGTTGCCCCTCCGGGTGGGCGGTGCGGCACTGCGGCAGGCGGCGCGCGCTGCGGCTCGGGCCAGTGCTGCAGCCAGTTTGGCTACTGTGGAAACACAGACGCACACTGCGCCGCCGGCTGCCAGTCAGCTTTTGGCACGTGCCGCACGTCGACTGCACCAGCGGTTGCAATGAACATCTGCCAGTGTGGTGAGCCTGCATGCCCGCTGACATAAATTTCTGCTGCCTGCATGTCCGCTGATATTGCTGCCTGCATGCGCGCCCCCCTGCATGCTCACCTGCCCGCATGCCCGCCAGCGCACCTGCCGCCCGGCCTCTCCCGCTGTCCTCGCCCTCAGTGACACCCCGGTTTCATGTGGTATATGTGCTCTCCTGCAGAAGTGAACAAGCAGCCGTCGGGCGTGCCCTGCTCCGTCCAGATCACCCAGACAGTCTTGGGGGCGTTCAACCCTCTCAGCAACCCCTTTATAAGCATACCCATGGGCGTCGTCAAATCAGGTGCATCACCCTGCATCCAGTCCAAGGGCACCAAAGACACGTGCTTCCCCGCCCACGCCACGGCACGCCTCTGTGACGGGTCGGAGCGGCGCATGGACCAGCTGGCGCTTGGCGACCGGCTGGCGGTGCGCATGGGCGATGGCAGTGTCGGTTGTGAGCCTGTCTACCTGTGGGGCCACCAGAAGGGCGGCGTGGCAGCCGAGTTCGTGCAGCTGGGCCTGACAACGCTGGCAGCTGCGGACAGCAACGCCAACGCCGGCGGCAACGGCAGCGCCACCACCTTGGAGCTCACCGCCCGCCACTTTGTGCCGGTCATGGGCCCTGGCGGGGGCGTGCTGCACAAGCGCGCGGCAGAGGTGGCCGTGGGGGACGTGCTGTGGGTGATGCAGCCGCATGGGGAGCACCCCCAGCCCCCCGCCACCCTGGTCAAGGCCAGGGTGGTTTCCGTGGGTCGCACCCTTGGGGAGGGCCTATACAACCCTTACACCTTCTCCGGCAACCTCATCGTCAATGGCGTTGTGGCCTCGTCCCACAGCGACTGGTTTGCCGACGGCGCCTTTGATGCTCTGGGCATCACACACCGCCTGCCTGCCTTCTACCAGGCCGCCCTTGCCCCGCTGCGCTTTCTGTGGCACGCCCTAGGCCAGGAGACTTACATCCCAGCCTACCAGCGCCTAGACGCGCGCTTTGACATTTCAAGCTTCGGCATCGATCATGGCGTGCTTGGGGCTGCCTTCCTTGTTGTGCGGGCAGTGGGTGAGCTGGCCGCTCGCCATGCCTTCGCAACCCTCGTGTCTGCCTACCCGCTCCTCTGTGCGGCCCTGTCATTTGCTGCTGTTTAGGTGCACGGTCTGTTTCCTCCACCTGCCTCCCACACCCGCCTCTCACCCAAACAATTATGTATATGCGTACACCCTCCACATCGTGATGCACCTTTTCAGCTTCTTCCGCCGTTGTCTCAAGATCGCGCACTCGGCTGATGCAGTGGCGCATGCGGCTGTTCAACAAGTTGTCTCCCCCTTGTTACGTCCTGGTACAACACTTCTATTGTTTGTAAAACATACTAGTGCAATGCCATGGCAGCCGGCAGGGAGGGGCAGCTCTGCATGGTACCAAGCAAGTCAGTCAAGTAAAGTCCCACGAACTGTTGCAGCACTGACTTATTGGAGCAGGAGTACCAGTAGCACAAGAGCCGCGCTGCTTGTTCCGCTCCTGGCGTGAGGGGGGCGACTGCCTACTGGCCAAGTTACAGTGCACGGATAGGATGAGCAACAACAGCAGCAACAGCAGCAGCACCACGTGCGGGCGCAGTACAAGGCACTGTGCAGGGGAGGGGTGGCAAAGGGGCCAGACGCACAGCAATGTGGGCATCCCAACCATGTACAGACGAGGAAAGTAATGTACACGAGGCGTGAGCGGCGCCGGCAGCAATCCAGTGTGCAACCCGGCGGCAACCAGGTGGCACGCCGCCAAACTTGTATCCTAGTGCAAGGGAGGTGGACAGCTGTAACAATCAGACTGGGCCAGGTGGCGCTCCCACCTCAGCGCTGCGACCGCTGCTGCGCGTCCACCTGCGCCCCCGCCCCAAAGTCCTCGCACACGCCCCGCCAGATCTCCAGGCAGCGCTGCCCGTAAAGGGCGTCCACCTGCGGGGGGGCGGATGTTGCAACGGGGAGCGGGTGTGGATTGCTACCAGTGCTAATCACTTGCATGATGCACAGTTAGGAAGATTGTGACACACACGAAGAAATGCAGCAATACGAATAAGCAAGAACAGGCTAACAGTGCAGGTACACAGACCATGGAGGGCAGACGCGTGCTGGGAGGGAGGGAGGGGAGGTGGACAACCGAGCGCAGGCAGGGTGAGAGAGGGCCGGCTGTGCCGCCACGGCAGGGGCACAGCGGTGTGTCTGCACTCCAGCCACTGCCCAGCCCTGTGCCGGCACACCTCCCCATCCACCCCTGCGCAACTCCCGTGCCAGTTGCCCAAAAAGGATCCCGACCACACCTGGGCCTACCACCGCCCCCACCCCACGCCAGCTCCCTGCCACGCGTGCAGACTAGCCCTACCAACCTGCGCAAAGTCCCGCGCCAGCTGCCCAAACGATGCCGACCGCTCCTGCCGCACGCGCTCAAGCTCCTGAGAGGGGGGATGGGTGGATGGAGGGGCAGCCCAGGCAGGGGGGCCGGGAGGGCAAGAGGCAGATGAGGGTTGCTGATGCGCATGAGGAGGATGTGCACATGCACGATCATGCGCTGGCCAGCACAGCTCTCAGGCACCTGCGCAGCACAACAGTGACCAGGCATGCCTGGCACGCCGGTATGCAGACCTTCAACCACTGGACGTCCTGAAGCGGGGCCCCACCCAGCCACATGAGCAGATCCAAAAGATGTTATTTTTCAAACACCACCCCGTGTCCCCAGAGCACGCATACCTGCAGGTTGCGCGCTTTCACGCGGTCATACTCCTGCTGCGCCGCCGCTAGCGCCGCCTCCAGCGCCGCCACGTCGTTCTGCAGGGCAGCCACCTTGCGCGCCTTGGCTGCGTCGCCGCCCACCCTGCGGAGGAGTGGGAAGCCGTGGAGTGTGCGTGCAAGAGAATGGGTGGGTGGGACCTGCAGGGCAGAAGAAACATTGGTTCCGTGGCACCCAGCGGGCCCCCACGCCCACCTGCACAACCCAGACTCCTCTGCCTGTGCTACCTCCACAGTTGGCCTCCATACACCTGCCTGTCCACCCACCCACCCACCCACCAACCCACACTACCCCCCCACCTGCGCGCCCCCGCCTCCTCCGCCTGCACCACCGCCCGCCGCCGCCGCTCCAGGTCCTCCTCAATGCTCTGCACCGTCAGCAGCGCGGCCTCGCGCTCCCGCAGCGCCGCCACCACCGCCTGCGACAGACAGGCAGGGGACCGAGGGGGCGTGGCAGGGTGGGACAGCAGGGTGGGACAGCAGCGGGAGTGCAGGCCCGGACAGGGCCCCAGCAGCAGCAGGGCGCCAAGTCACACATGTAGCACTCGTCTCGCCTGCCCTGGGTCCTAGACACTTAAACGTCAAGAACACCTGCCCCTCGCCACACACGCTCATCGCGCCACACTTATTGGCACCATGGCGAGCTCACAATGCACGGCAGCAGCGCCTCACCCTCGAAGAATCGACTCCCCCTCACTCGCCCCTACCATGAACACTGTCCACATTTTCCTGCCTCCCTTGCCGCTCCTTTCTCAACTCACCCGCAACACGTGCTGCCCTCCTTGCTGCACACACGCTCATCGCGCTTCAAGCGCTGGCAACACCCTCAACTCATCTCCTCGCTACCAAAGAAAACAAACTCTCAACTCACCGGCGACATGGCCAGCTCGTCGTGCAGCGGCTCCAGCGCCTCCATCGCCTGCCCGTTGGCCGCCCGCGCCAGCCGGCTGTGCCGCACCGACGCCAGCCCCACGCGCCGCGCGTCGCCCGCCACGCTGCGCGCCCCCACCCCCATCTCTGTGTACTGCCCACACTTGCCCCCCTCTTCCTCCTCGTACTTCCCCAGCTTCACCAGGCTGAGGCCCAGGTCGCCCATCACTGCAGGCAGGGGGAGGGGAAGCAAAAGGGTTGGTCTCAAATCAGCAGTACACACTGGCGTATGCCACTTGCTTCACCCCTGCTGAGACCCAGGTCGCCCATCACTGCAGGCACGGCGGTAAGACGACGTCATGAGAAAGAACAAGAAGAGTCATTTCAGTTGCAGGCTCAAGCCCAGGTCCCTCGTCACAACAGGGGGGGGGGAGTAAACCAGTGTTTCAAACACGCAGTGCAGTGGGGTACGCCCAACTGATCCTCCCTCCCCAGCTTCACCCAGGCTGAGGCCGGTGTCGAGTGCCCTGAAGCTGCACCCAAGCCCCCGCCCACCTTGCCCCATCTCCTCAAACTCCTTCACCATCCGCTCCGCCTGCCGCGATGCCGCCGCCAGCTTTTCCGCATACTCCTCCACCCCCACGCGCCGCTCCTACAAGTTGGGGGAAGAAGGTTTGAAACCAGGTTGGGGGAGAAGGGCCAGTAGAAGGGTCAGGAAGTGGTAAAATTGGAGATCATGGGCGCGATAGCTTTTCAGCGAACTTCTTCACGCGCCCTGCACGCCGCTCCTGCAACGATGAGAGGAGCTCTGGGCCAGGGGGCGTCAGATGGGAGGGGAGCAGGGGAACCATACAGAACAGGAACACTCATGGCACCCCTCACCCACACGTGCATGCGTTCCCTTGTGCCGCCCGCCCCTGGCTGCCCTCACCCGCAGGCGTGCCTCCTCGTCTCCCAGCACCGGCGGCGCCTTGTACTCCTGCCGCATGCGCTCCCCCAGCTCCTTGAACCGGCGCAGCAGGTCGCTCGTGTTGCGCGCATTCTGCTGCGCCTCAACCGTGCTCGGGACGCTGGAGTCGGAGCCTGTGGGAATGGGGGGTAGGAAGACTCGAGGTTCTGGGAACGAGGAAGACTGTTGCGGGGTGTCAGCTGTTGCACAGCGCCCACACCAGCGCCCCCCAATGCAGCTGCACAACGGCACACACTAGCAGCCCCCCACCACACCACGCACCGATGAGCTGGCGCGGCAGCCGCCGCCAAACTCACACCGTGCGCCCCGCCCCCACAGTCTCCCGAGGAGAGCCCTTGCAGCCAAACAAAGGCACCCACAGCCTCGCACCAGCAGCCGCCGCCCCCCACACCACCCACCGATGAGCTGGCGCGGCAGGCGGCCAATCCCCTCCAGCAGGCTGCCCCGCACCGGCTGCAGCTGCTGCCAGGGCATGCTGCCCTGCAGGCTGCCCTCTGTCTCCAGGAACGTGCGCAGCTCCTGTGGGTGGGTACGGAGGCATTGGTGGGTGGGTGGGCAGGAGGGCGGGCAGGGAGGGAGGCAGGACAAGGCGTCACGCACGGGTGGGCGGCAGCAGGGCGGGAGGCAGGGAACGAGCGGCGGCTCCCGAGACAACACCTGGGGGCCCAACGCCGTGTACACATGGAGTACCACTCGCCACTGAACTTGTGTGAGTGCTGTGTGGTTCTACAACAGCACCTCACCTCGCCCCGCCCCACCACAGGATGGCTGGCCAGCTTGCGCAGGTAGCGCTCCAGCTCCGCCCGCCTGAGCTCCACAAAGTCGCTCTTGCCCAGCTGCTGGTCCAGCGTGTTCTTGTCGGGGCTGCCGGGGGGCAGCGGGATGGGAGGGGCAGGGGGCAGGGTTGGTTGCAGGCAGCGTGGGAAGCACTGTTGTTGTTTGGAGGAGATGCAGCAGGCAACGGGAGGAGCGGCAGAGGGCAGTGGTGCGAAAAGATGCAGATCAGGAGTAGGAGGCAGCCAGCCAAGCTTGCTTCCCTCCACCCTGCCCTGCCTTGGCTCACCGGGGGAAGACGAAGAAGCCGCGCTGCGTGATGGCCAGGAGATCAGCGAGGGCCTGCGGGCAGGCAGGCAGACTGGCTGGGTTTAAGGGGCAGCAGCGATGGGAGAGCGCCCGAGGCCAGCAAGGCGGGTAATCCACACGCCTTGCACCCGAAACTGACGCTGACATCACCATTGGCCACGCCCTTGGCACCTATACACGACCCTAATGCAGCACTGCTTGCAAGCAGCTCAGCCCACCCAGCCCACCCCTTCTCTCCACCCCATCTTTGAACCCAAGCCCGTAGGTATGACATCACCACACAGTCTGCAAGGCACCGTCAGCCCCACATGCACTCACCACACAGACGCCCAGCGCCGGGAGGTTTGATGCTCTCTCACTGCCCAACCACCAAGCACTCAACATTGCTTGCACGTGCCGTCCCAGCAGCCCCAAACCCCTTGCTTGGTGTCACCCAACTCCCACGGCAGCAGACCTCGAGACCCACAGGCGCGTAACAGGCAGCCTGCTTGCCCAACAGCCCACCACCTGCCCACCACCCGCTCACCACAAAGTCTTTGAAGCGGCGCCGCACTTCAAAGCGGCGCCGCCCGCCGCGCCGCACGTCCTCGCTGCTGCTGGCCACCAAATACTCAAAGTGGGTGCTGGTGAAGCCTGGGATCACGCTGTCGCCGACACGCCGCACCGGGTCGGAGACGCTGACCTGGAACATGGGTGCTGCGCGCGCTGCGGGGTTGTTGGGTGCTGCACCGCCGCTGCGCAGGAAGCCTGCGTCGTCGTTCTCCGCAATTTCCAGGCTGTCTAGCGTCAGGCTGGCCTGATGGCGGTGGTGCGGAGCTGCGGCTGCAGCTGCTGACGTGCTGGCGCCACCGCTAGCTCCCAGCCCCGGCTGCTGCTGCTGCGGGGCATACACATCGCGGTAGCCAGCGCCTGCCTCGGGTCCTCCTGGTGGGGCCGCTGCTGCCGCCGTGCTGGCAAGCGAGAGCGGGTCGCTGGCGCTGGCGGCAGTGAGGTCAGCTGCCGCCGCCGACAGTGCTGGCGGCGGTGCAGTTGGGGCAAGCGGCGGGTCATCTAGCAGCACTTCCTCCTGCATATCATCCTCCTCCTGCACGTAGTGGGGAAGCGGACAGCTGAGTGCAGTGTCTGGGCGCGACGAGCGCGCCACCGCAAGGCAAGCAGTCGCTTCAACTGCGCACATGTCCGAAGCGCAGGGGATCTTCCACGCCCATGAGGTGATCCAAGGGCTAGGACGCCCGCCGGTGCTGCGCAAGCGGCGATCAACTTTTTCGTGTTGCGACAGGGTTCCTGTGCGTTCCTTTCCGCCAGGGCTGCTCACTGGCAGTGTCGGCACAGTGCCAATGCTCCGTTTCGGGAAACCCCGCAAACTGCATTGGAAAGGAGGCCCTTCCAAGTCAGCCAGATAAGTTTTGCTGTAATTGGCTGCGTTTGAACCCGTGAACCTGCAGAATTAGCAGCACTTCACGCTCTTCACTCTCGTTCACGCCCCGCTCAGCCCGCTGCTGTTTGCCCCAACCCGCAGAGCGCACCCAGTCTCCACAGCAGTGCGCAGCAGCCATGCTTGTCACAGCCGGGGCGCGCCTGCAGGCTCTCCAGCAGCAGCAGCAGACGGCGGCAGTGGCGCAACCGGCCTGCCGCCCGGCCGCCCTTGCGCTGGCTGGCAGTGTGCGGGGCGCTGCCAGCCGGCGCTGCCTGCAGCGCTGCCGGGCAGAGGCTGAGGGGGAGCGAGGCGCCTCCACGCAGACTGGTGAGATGCGGTGGGCGGCTGGGGCGGCGCCTGCATGCGTCTGCAATGTGCAGCACGCGTGGAAAATGAGGACAATCCGGGGGTCCAAGGGCACCGCTGCCAGCTTCCACGAGGAAGATACCATGTGTGTGCCGTGATCCATCTTGCCCGTCTATCTATACACATTGTGTGCTGCAGAGGCCAGCACCTCTGCCCCCAGCACCGAGGACCTGGACAAGCAGGTCTCCAAGCTCGCCCGCAGCGCCGCCACCACCTTTGCGCCCCGCGCCTCGGGAGCCACCGGCAAGAACCCCGCCTACAAGGGGTCGGTGCTCTACACCATCTTTGAAGTGCAGGTGGGTTTGCTCCAAGGCAGCCTGTTCTAGTCGCTCTAGCCCAGCGACATAGCTTTGCGCATTTGCCCCTAGATCTTGCTTCACGCAAGGCTGGGCACCTTGGTATCACATGGCCGCCGCACCCTCGCCGGGGCAGCTGCACCGCCTCTGCATCGGTGCACCCCACGCGCCTCTCCTGCTCCACTCACTGCTGCCCTCCTGTTGCCTGGCATGGACCGCCAGGCATGGGCGGCCCTGGCGGTGGGCGGCCTGCTCTCCTTCAACCTCATCTTCCCCTCGGACCAGCCAGACATTGCGCGCCTGATTGGGTGGGTGTGGGCCCGAGCTCACGGGGGCGGCAGCGCCAGTGGTGTGCATTTGCAATGTGGTTTGCTGGTGGTGCAGCAGTCCCAGCAGCAGAAGCCGTCCCAGCAGCAGCACCAGCAGCAGCCCGTCTGCTTTAGATGGTGTGTGGCTGGCCCGGGTGGCGGCTTGCTGGCGCAAGCGGCCGTGTGCGGTGGTGCTAGCGAGGCTGTTGTTGGACGGCAGGCGGCGCGGCGCGGTGGCCAAGCTGCAGTTGCCAGCGCAGGGCGCTCTACGCTCAGCTCAGCGTGGTGCCCGCAGGCAGGCATTGATTGAGCAGCTGCTCAACGGGCTGCTTCCACTCCCTGGCTTTGTTTGGCTCGCCTCTGACCCGCATGCATGTCTGCCTCTGTCCCCTCCCTGTCGGTGAACGGCCCTCCCCTCGCGTCTGGCCCGCAGCATGTGGTCGATATGGTGAGTGCCGCCTGCGCCCGCCCAATTCCTCCCGCTTGACACCCTGCGCCCCGTGTCGAGCATGCTGTTTTGCCCATGGTGACGTGGCATGCTGCAGCAAATGCATGTCAAGCTGCGTGAGCCCGTGCCACATCGCGGCCGGCTGGGGACGGTTAGGGGCAGCGCATGCAGACGCAGCACCCTGTGCCATGCCTCGAACAGTCGCATGTGCCTGCACTTGTGACCCCGTCCCTCTCCCCCCCCACTGACATGGCCCCCCGAGGATGTTCACCATCCCGTCGCTGCGTGCCCGCGAGTGAATGTGTAAGCAGGAGAACTCCCTCACCTCCCCTCACTCACTGTCTATGTTCCCGCCAAACTCCCCCTCCTGCCCTCCACACAGGATGTTCACCATCCCGTCGCTGCGTGCCCGCGAGTGCACCGACAAGGAGAAGGACGCCCTGAACCTGCTCTTCCTGGCAGTCCCCCTGCTCAACGTCGCGCTGCCCTTTGTGTGGTGAGTGTAGCGTGCGAGGCGCGGCTGGGCACCGCTGATGGGCAACCTGGTGGCTTGCGGCTGGCAGGCCGCGCTGCGCTGCGCTGTACGGCACTTCTCGCTGTGTCGTGGCTGGCAAGCTGTGGCAACGGGCACAACCGCCCCCTGCAAGCCATGCACGTTGGCCGGTCGTGCCCTGGGCCCCACACGTCGTGCTCCATTGTACTGGCATGCCCTGCCCTTCTTTATTGTGGTGCAGGAAGTCCTTCCCCTTCATCTTCACCGCCGACTGCGTGATGATGGCGGTGAGCTCGGGGTGGTTGAGGAATGCGGGGGGGAGGCAGAGAGGGGGAGGGGGAGAGACAGCAGAGAGGGACACCTGAAGTCACATTAGTTGGTGACTTCCAGAGGGCACGCCACACCGCTTGCTGATGCTTCAACGCTGCACAGGGCGGCGGCCATGGCACCGCAGTGCAGTTGCCCTGCGCACCCACCCACCATGCTGGCAGAGCTCTTGAGTGCTGCTACCCAGATAGCTGCCCCGCCCAAGCGCTGGCTGCCCAGCTGGCCCAGGGGGAGGGGTGATGAGGGCTGGTGGCTGGCTACCAGCCCTCAACTCCGCACTACCAGTCACAAGCACACGCCACATCCTGCCTGCCTACCTGCCTGACCGCCTGTCTGCAGGGTGTGTACGCCTGGAAGGGCCTGATTCCCGGCATCAACGGCGGCAGCGAGGAGCAGAGCTGAGCGGGCGTCGCTGGCGTCGGCGGCAGCTCAGTGGGGCAGTGTGCCCAGCGGTTCGCGGCCCTCTCACCAGACGGCAGTGCGACTGGTCCTGGCGGCGCATCCACCGCACCTCTGCTGCTCCCACTGGCACTCCGCTGCTCAGAGCTGCTTGCTGCATTGTTGCATTGTAATGATACCACGCCTGGGAACACATGATACACCAGGCAGACAGCTCCTGGAGGGTTGAGGGCGGTGTTTACAGCGCTGGGGGCAGCAGCAGGCCAGCTCAGTGCGACAAGCCCATATACTCTGTAAACTGCCCAGCATAGCAGACGGGGCTGGCCACCTCGATGACCCCGCCTGGCTCAAGATCGGCCGCACTAGCTGTTGCCGCTGGCTGCCCAGTGTTGCTGCTACCGCTGCCGCCGCTGGGCAAGGCGCCAGCGCCGCTGCTGCTACAGGCTTCTGCGGGATGCTGCTGCCGCATGCAGACGGCGTCGCAGCACGCTGCCTGCTGCTGCCTATCCGCCTGGCGGGGTAGCGGGCCGTCGGTTTGAGAGAGCGCTGGGGGCGGTGCCACGCCCGACTGGAGACCCTCGCCCTCCCGCTCCATCGCAATGCAGCAAATGCGTCTAGAGAGAGACGGAACGATAGGAGTTGGGGGGGGGGGGAGTCTTCCATGTCGACCAAAGAACCCTTGCCACCTCGACACTCCTGGTTGAGTTTATTCCGGCGTCCTGACATCCTTGTATCAAGCGACAGTGGTTCCAATGTTTCGAGTGCTTGGGCAAGCGCAGCAGCCCCTGCTGGGGCTTGCGGGGAAGCTGCTTGCCTCCCGCAGGCCTGGCGCCTGACGCCGTCCGACTTCCAAAAGGTCGGATTTGGATGCCAGGACGGGGTGATCGCCCCATTACCCCGCAGCCCGCATTTCTCCTGCCGCCGCCGCCAACTTGCCGCCTCCTCACCGCGTGCCCGCCCACCCGCTGCATGCTGCTCATCCTGCAGGCTTCACACCCGTGCCGCCCACCAGCGAGGCGGAGCTCGACTCTGTCGTGGCATCTCTGCAGTCCAAGGCGTCCGCCTGGGTGCAACTGGCGCCCGCTGACCGAGCCGCGCTGCTGCGGGCCTGCATCGCCAGCACCCTCGCGGTTGCGGAAGATGCTGCTGCGGCTGGGACGGAAGCCAAGGGATCGTATGGACAGGGCATTGGGGAGGAGCTGGTGGTGTGGGTGCGTGTGGGAGGGCTGAGCTGGGGGTGATGCTGGGCTGGTGGGTGGGATGGGCAGCGGGTTGGCAGCAACGCTGGAGGCAGCCTTCCCCGTCAGTGGCCTGGGCTGCCCAGCACAGGCTGCATTCCACTGGCAGTCAGCCTCTGAGCAAGCCATGCGCTTGGTGCGCTCAGCGAAGAATCACAAGCGCTGTTGACCCACCGTCCCTCCTTTTCTATGCACCTTATGCCACCGACACTGCCGCATGCCTTGCCTCCCGCCGGGCAAGACAGCAAGCACATCCTGCACCCTCCTTACTCTCCTTACACACTCTCCTTACACACACCCGCCTGCCCTGTGCAGGTCCCCGTGGTCACGGGCCTGCGCGAGTATGCCGAGGCGCTGGAGGCTGGCGGAGTCCCGCCCCACGCCGGCGTGCGCCCCCGCCCCGACGGGCAGCAGCTCGTGGTGGACGCCTTCCCCCTGGGGGTGGAGGCCCTGCTGTGGGGCGGCTTCAGAGGGGAGCTCTGGCTGACGCACGGCAAGGAGGCCAGCCAGGTGCGGGCGGGGCGGGGCGGGCGGGTGGTTGGGCGGGGGGCGGGGCCGGCGTTTGCCTGCAGAATATGGGTGAATGGAGGCGGCAGCAGCAGTGGCGGCAGCAATGCAACGCATGCACAGCAGCCTGTTGGGCGTGCCGCGGGCCATTGCATGCGCCCTCGTGCTGGCTGCTGCCCAGCACCGCCTTGTGTTGAGTCCCCACTGCCCCGCTCTGATGCAGGGGGCTCTGTACCGGGCCAAGGCGGCGGGACAGACAGGCAGCGGCGGCGTGGGGCTGGTGCTGGGCGCAGGCAACCAGCTGCCAGTGGTGGCGCTGGACATCCTGCACAAGCTGGTGGGTTGGTACGGGGGTGGTGGGTGTGTTGAACCTCCAAACAGCCAGCGCTGGCACACTACCGGTATGGATATACTGCTGCACAGGCTGGGTGGCGGCCATGAAGCCACTTGCCTCTGTTTTGGTCAGTGTGCCGGTGCAACACCTCGGCATGCCCTTTATTTCGTTTCATCTGCCCCAATGCAGGTGGTGGATGATGAAGTGGTGGTGTGCAAGATGAACCCGGTGAGGGCCTGAGGGGCCAGCAGTGTGAATGGGCGATGGCCTATGGTGGACATCATGTTGTTGGTGGGGGCATGGCCACGGCAAACGGGGCGGTGAGGCGGTGTGCACAGGAGAGGACTGGCTGGCAGGCAGGCAGGCAGAAGGTGGTGGGCAGCAGGGGGAAAGCCAAGGACTGTTGCAGGCTGGCAGGCAGGCAGGTACGCATGCAGGCTGGAAGGCTGGCAGATGGTGGACGGTCAAAGCAAGGGCTGCTGAGAAGCGTGTGCCTTTAGGCGGACGAAGGCAGAACACCCCTCACCTCCCTCCCTCCAGAAGCCAAGCAGCGCCAGCTGCCCGACGTCCTGCGCTAAAAGCAGCGCGCAGTTCAGCGCTGAAAGTAGCACTACAGGTAGCGCTGGCCAGCCAGGCAGCGCCGGCTGTGGCAGCGCTACTTTTAGCGCTGAATTGAGCGTTGCTTTAAGCGCCGGGCGTCAGGCTTTTGACAGTAGCGCTGGCGAGTCAGGCAGCGCCAGCTGGGGCAGTGCCGGACGCCTGGCGGTGAAAGCAACGCTCAGCTCAGCGCTCAATTTAGCGCTAAAAGCAGCGCTAAAAGCAGCGCTTACTTCAGCGCTTACTTCAGCGCTACAAGTAGCGCTGCCGGGCCAGGCAGTGCCAGCCGAGGCGGTGCCGGACGCCCCGCGCTAACAAAGCTGGTGTTTGGCTTGCATCCAGCCACGGCCGAACATGCTGCCGATTGTCTGTTGTCACACCCTCCCCTCCCCGCTAGCCAGCGGAGGGGGGCCCTGGCATGGGGCCCACACCTCTGCTGCTTTCCTCAACCCACGCCAAAAGGGCGTATTATTCTTCTTCCTCTTCTCTCCCCGGCCCCCATTCCCTTGGCTGCAGGTCAACGAATACCTGGGACCCTTCCTCAGGCAAGGAGCTCTGTGCTTTGCTGTGCTGTGCACTGCTGTGCTGTGCTGTGCACTGCTGTGCTATGCTGTGCTGTGCACTGCTGTGCTGTGCCGTGCCGAGCCACCGCCAGCTGTACTGGTGCCGTTATGTGCCAGTCGTCCCGCTGCTGCTGCTGCTGCCCCACTGCCAAGGCCGCCTTACAGTAGCATCTCCCCATCTTCTCCTGTCAGCCCTTCCCCTCATCCTTTCCACCCCCTTGCAACCGTGCCTCCCATGCCATCATTACCACCCCCCCACCCGGTCACCTCTGCTCCTCTCCTGCCCCCGGCCCCCGCCCCCCCCCCGCAGGCGTGCCTTCCAGCCTCTGGTGGACGCCGGCTACCTGGAGGTGGTGTACGGAGGGGGCAGCGAGGGCAAGTTCCTGTGCAACCACCCAGGCGTCGCATCAGGTCGGTGAAACGCAGCGTGGCCGAGGGGAGTGGGCTGTCTGGCTGGCTGGTTGGCTGGCTGGCTGGGGGCAGCGAGCGCTTATGAGGTTTACTATTTAGGGGTATGGGGTAATTACCTGGCACCACGGCGCACACCACAGTCAGTGTTTTGACTGGCAGGCAGCCGCTTTGCCTGTTCCACTTCCCCAAGCCCCTGGCCATTTCACCCAGTGCAGCCGGCGTCCCTGCCCCCCTGCCCCCCCGCTTGTGCAGTGCACCTCACCGGCAGCGCCGCCACGCACGACGCCATTGTGTGGCAGGGGCGGCCCAAGCAGGGGGAGCCGCCCTTCAAGAAGCCGGTGGGAGCAGAGCTGGGGTGAGTGAGTGGATTGGAGTAAAAACAACACTCAGTATGAAGGAGGCTGGGTCCTGTGGCAGCGCTGGCGGGGTGGTAGCAAGCAGGTAACGGAAGGACGGCGCAGAGCTTGCCCGCCGCAGCGCCGCCGCCACTGCCCGCCAATCTTTCTTCCACGCCTGCACATGGCGCCCCCGGGACCCGCCTTGCCTCCCCTGCCCACCCCGTCCCCCCGTCCTGCTGCTCCCTAAGCTGCCGCCTCGCCCTCCCTCCCCCCACCTTCCCATCCTTTGCCAGGTGCGTCACTCCCTACCTCCTTGTGCCGGGCCCCTGGAGCGAGTCGGACATCGAGTATGTTGCAGACTCGGTGGCTGCGGGGATGACAAACAATGCAGGTGGGGTGCACGAATGGCCTTGCGTTGAACTCTTGTTCGGGTGGGGGGCAGGCAGGTGGGGAAGCGTGGAGTATGTTGCAGACTAGGTGGCTGCCGAGATGACGAACAACGCAGGTGGGGTGCACGAGTCACCCTACGTTGAAGTCTTGTTGGGGCGGGGTGGGCAGGCAGGTGGGACAAGCCTCCAATGTGATGCAGGTAGTCAGGCACCCTCCTTACCCCGATCCCCAACCCCCCTCCCCCCTTCCGTCCTCTCTTCCTCAGGCCACAACTGCCTAAAGGCAGAGCTACTGGTCACCGATGCCAGCTGGCCGCTGCGTGAGCGCTTCTTGGACGCCCTCCGCCGCCGGCTGGCCGCCCTGCCCAACCGGGTCGCTTATTACCCCGGTAGGTGGACAGGGCATGGGTGGCAGGGAAGAGCAGTAGGCACAGAACAGCACGGTGGTGGTCAGTAATGCTCATGACAGCCAGTGGCAAGTATGGTGCCCGCAGCAACACCGCGGCTTGCCGCCCGCCAGCTCTCACAATTGCTGCCTTATTTGCCAAAACACAATAATTGTTGTTGTCTGCAGGTTCGGACAAGAAGCACGCAGCCTTCCTGTCTCGCTTCCAGGGCGTGGAGTGCCTGGGCAGCGGCGGCAGCGGGGCAGACGGCGCGCAGCTGTCGAGCGGCAGCGGGCGGGCGGAGGTGCGCCCGGCGCCGTGGCTGCTCAAGACGGGGCTGTCACCGGAGCAGGCAGCCACGGAGGATGAGAACTGGTGCGGCGTGCTGCAGGCAAGCGCTTTTGGAGGGAAGAGAGGCAGGGCTGCCTCATGGGGGTCTCTGTTCACACAATCAGATTGGGGAGTTGGTTACGTTGGCTTGCCTTGCCGTCGTCATGCCTGCTGGCTTGCCTGCCGGGCGCCCTGCTGGGCGCCACGCCACGCCACGCCATGCCTGCTGCCCTGCCAGCTGGCTTCGAGCCAGTTGCAGATCAATTGATGTACAAAGTGGAGGTGGCACCAGGCACATTTGAGGCTTGTCTCTCCCTCCTTTGCTTGCTTGCTTGCTCGCTGTGCCTGGCGCAGGAGGTGTGCCTGGACTGCGGCGGCGACCCTGCCCGGTTCATGCGGGAGGCGGGGACCTTTGCAAACGACCGCTGCTGGGGCACCCTCAGCTGCTCGCTCTTTGCACACCCCGCCACCCAGGCAAGCTCGGGTGTCCCTGCTAGGGCAGGGACACGGGCTGGCTGGGGGATGGAAAGGGCGGGGAGGGAGTGAGGGAGTGAGGGGGGAAGGACAGTGGCGCAGTGAGCGGCGACCCCTGCTTCAAACGGCTGTGCACAGCACCTGGGCCACGGCTCGCCTGCCAGCCGGCCTGCCAGCCGGCTTCCCGCCCTCAGCCCAAGCGCACACGGTGTGTGCGCCGCCACAACCGTTCAAACCCTACCCGGTCGTGCACGCCTTGGCTGCCTGCTGTGCCGAGCACCGGGCGGCATGTGAGCAGGTTGGTGACGGCCTTGCACTGAATTCCGGCCTGACATCCCCCCTAGTCAGCGCGCTTGAGCACCCCTGCCCACCTCCCTTGCCTGCCCGCAGCGCCAGCACCGCGCCGCGTTTGACCAGCTGATTGCCGACCTGCGCTATGGAGCTATTTCCGTCAACGTCCCCGGACTCATCAGCTTTGCCACAACCAAGCTGGGCTGGGGGGCGTTTGCCGGCAGCGGCACGCCGCGGGTAGGGACGAGGGAGGGGGGAACGGGCCAAACTTTGGCACAACCAAGCTGGGCTGGGGGGCGCTTGCCGGCAGCGGCACGCCGCGGGTAGGGACGAGGCGGCTTTCTCTGGCAGGGGGCATTTGCAGAGAACTGCAGCCTGCCCCGGCGGGCCCCTGGCACCCCCCTGGCCTCTGCTCCTCCTCCGACGTGTGCGCCGTTTCAGGGCCCTGAAGGCCACACGTTTCAGGGGACACCAATTTCCCTGGCACACCATGTGGGCCCCCCGCTCTGAAGCTCCCTCTGGACTCCAACGTGCCCCTCCCCCCTCCCCCTCTCGCCCTCCCCCCTCTCGCAGGACATCGGCAGCGGCAACTGCTTTGTGCACAACACACTGCTGCTGGACCACCTGCAAAAGAGCGTGCTCTACGCCCCCTGGCGCTTCAACCCCACGCCCTTCTGGTGGGTGGCACCGGCGGCATGGCAGCTGCTGCCATGCTGCATGGCTCGTCCACTTGTGTGGCCAAGGTGGGGGTCGGTGGGGCAGGGGTGTCGGCGACTTGGCGGTTTAAAGCAAAGGACGCAGCCCAACTCTGCCCTTGCTATGTGCATTCATCCCGCCCTGCTCAGCCCTCCCTCTCCTCACCTTGCACATCCCTCCCTTCTGGCCCTTGTCGTGGCCTCCCCCCTCTGCTGACACTCCTTCGCGCCCTCCCTTCTCTTCTTACCCTTCTCCTCCCCCTGACCTCAGGTCTCCATCCAACCGAAACTTGGAGGCGGTGGGGCGCGCCGCCCTGCAGTTCTCAGCCAGCCCCTCCCTGCTCGGTGTGCTGCCGCTGGCGGCGCAGGCGCTCAAAGGATGAGCGGCAGCAGTCCCGAGGAAGATTTTGAGCAGCGCGGGCTGGGGGGCTGCCGTGCCATCCTGCTCCCATCTTCAGATGGCAGTGGTGGCGGCGGTGTGGTGGGCGGCGGCACTGTTACCGGCTGCTGAGTGGTCTTGATCCAGGTGGAGGAGAGGGCACAGGCCTAGCCTGCAACCAACATCTTGTGCGTTGTGGCAGCCAATCGGTTTGCTAGGACAGGCAGATGCCTGCTTTAAGAGTCTGTGCTGGCGCCGGCACTAACAGAGGCACCTCCCGCCGCTCCGCTCAGCTCCTCCCACCTTCTCTTAGCGTTTTCGTTGCTAGGCACGCATCTTTTCACAACATCAACTACTGAACATCAAATTTCATCGAGTGATATGTTCAAAACCACGTACATTCAGAGCATGAGCAACACATGAAGTGATCAGTGGACATGCACCGAAGGTGCCGTGGGAGCTGCAGCTGGTAACTGCCCCCATTGGAAAGTGTGGGTGGAATGGCTAGATCGCGACACGGAGGGTCCTGAGAGCCACTTTCCGTCTTTTACTCCCCACATTACTCGCATATACGGTCGGCCTGCTGCCGGCAGCACGTGCGAGGACGTGCACATTTCGGAAAGACGTGCACCTCAGTCGAGATGGCTCCCCCTCGCGCCTGGCTGCTGGCCGCTCTGCTGCTCGTGGCGCTCAGGTGACTGCCGCGAGACAAACCAGTGGGTTCACGGCAGGGACCGAAACCACAGCTCGTTCCTCAGCTGACCAGACTGGCTGCCGGCGCCAGCACTGGTGCTTGGGAACCGAGCGGCCACACACCCCTCCATGCCACCCCGCGTACCCCACAGCCCTTACCACCACCGCCCCTCCCTAACCCAAGCGCCCTCGCTCCGCCTCAACATGCACCCCTGCAGTTCTGCCAATGCAACCGAGGATGCCACCAGTGAGACTGGGTGCATGCAGGGGGGGTGAAGGGGGCGTTGTGACCGGTGGACTTCCCCAGCTGGCACAGGCATGTATTGGGCATTCACAGTGGCCACCTGCTGCCCCCTGTGCATTCAGCATGAAAAATCAAAAACCTTGCGCTCTCATATGCCCTGCCCCTTGCCTGAGGCCCAATCCGCTCGCCCATATGCCAGTGACCGCCCGTCTCCCCGCGTCAATCCCCCGGCTGCCCCTGCCCCCTTCGGTCCCCTTACCTGCTGCGCAGCCGGCACTGCCGCTGAAAAGCCTCGCATCAGGCCCAGCCGCAAGCTCTTGCAAGGCATCGGTCTCACCTGCTTCGTAGGAAACGTGAGTAGAGAGGGCGTGTGTCGGAGGAATACCACCGCCCTCTGCCGCCATAACTTTATTCCTATCGAGACCGCCTCCCGTCATGCACATCCGTGCTTCCACATGCCTGGTGTCTGCTCAGCTTCCTGCTTGCCTGCACAGCCATGCGCCTCCCGGGAGCGTCTCAGTTTTGGACCACTCATGCCACCCTGAGCTCTGCTCGGGTCTGGTTAATCCATGCTTGTGGGAGCCCTGCCAGGCACAGTGTGCACCCTCCAATGCACACACTGGTTGACAGTCCCTCGTCCTTCCCCCCACGCTCTGTGTGCAGATGATGTACGACTGGCAGTGCCAGTGCTTGCCCTGGGAAGCGACATGCAGCAGGTGCAACCCCGGCTATGAGCTCAAACCCGACCGCCAAGGGTGCCGGCCCGTCACCGGAGCCCAGCCCCTGCCGCCCAGGCCCTGCTCCAATGCGTTCCCAAACTGCGCCGAGTGCGGCTCTTTCTGGTGCACCAAGTGCCTGCCTGGCTTCATAACCGTCCGAGCCTCCCAACCGTCTGCGGTCGTGTGCCACACAACGCCTTCCCCGCCGCCGCCGTCCCCATCCCCTCCCCCGCCCCGGACCCCCAGTCCCCCCAGCCCGCCTGTGTTCACCCTCCCCACTCTGAACCCCCAGGACTGCCCTCGCCGCTTCCCTGGCTGCACTACCCAATGCGACTTTTTCGGCTGCACCAGGTGCATGCCCGGTTTCGAGGCCTTCCGCCACGGCCCCTGGGGCTTGTACGGTGGATGCCGCCCTGTGCCAGCCAGGGGCTGAGCCGCCCGCGGGGGCAGGCCGGCCTGCTCAACAGCCCGCTCGTCGGCTGACCGCCGCCTTGCATCTGCCCCTGAAACCAAGAACAACGAACCCCGAGTTGCACACAATCTCGACTGAATAGCTGGCAACTCGCTGCTGGCGTCCAGGCTGAGCGGCGCCCTGTCCTTTGCATGACCCAACTCTCGTGCGGGTGCTGTGTGTGCCGATGCCGAGGGTACTCACCTCCAGCCACATGCGCAAGCCAGCCTGCCTGCCATCGCCTGGCTCTATCTACTGACTGCACAAGCAGTACAGGTACAAATGCCAAATGCCGGCGTTCGAACCCCTTGCACCCCCCATCCCACATGCGCCGCCACCACACTCCGTTTTCATGAAGACCATCCTCTGCTCCTGCACAGCACGTCTCCCATGCATGCTACGAGCCTCTTTTTTGACACTAGTTTTCTCAAGTGCAAAGCCTGACTGCAATCCACATTTGCCACCCTCAGGCAGCATGCCCGCCACTCTTTTCACCTCTGCGAGAAGCAGTCCCGAGAAGCAGCACCGTATACCATGTTGTAAAGATCAAACGTTCAGGCAACTCACTTTCAGGTTGTGCAACGCAGCATACAGCAGTGGCAAATGTTGGGGCAGGCTAGCCGGGCAGGGGCCAGCAGGGCGATCTATCACAGGAAAGGGGGGCGGGAAAAGGGGGCGGGGCAAGGCAGGCTCCAGAATGTACAAAACCAAGTAGGGTGCTGCAAACAGTTCGCTTCAAGAGCACCCAACGCAGGGCTGCATACAGGAAAGAGTGTAGCAAGCCAGCAGTTCAAGGCTGGCCGGCGCCGCTGCAATGGCGCAGCACAGCCGCTGCCAGCTCAGCACGGTCGGCATGCTGCAAGCCCTGGAGGTAGAGCACCCAGGTGGCCTCCGCTCTGCCTGGAAACAGGTGAGCATCCACGCCCACCACGCATCCGTTGAGCTCAGCGCACAGCCCGTGCACAGCGCGCGACACACAGGAGGTGCACCGCTCATCGCCGCTGCCGCCGCTGCAGTCGCTGCTGCTGCTGTTGCCGCCGCCGCTGCTGCATTGGCGGCAGCAGCCGCCACTGCTGCCGCTGCCGCCGCTGCAGGAGAAGCGCAGAACCAGATGCTGAGCCATGTTGTGGGCATGCAGCACAGCTGCCGCCAGGCCAGGCATCTGCAGAGGCTCCAGCCTGGCACACCGGTGGGCTTTAGAGACGCTGCCTGCTGGGGGTGCCGAGAAGGCTTGCAGCGGCTGCTGCCGTGCGTGCAGGGCCGCCTCTTCTGCGCTGGCTGGTTTCACCAGCACGCGCCGCACTTGGAGGCTGCTGCTGCTGCCGCCGCCGCTGCTAGCAGTGCTGACGCGGTTGACGGGCCCCGGCCCCGCCAGCAGCTGCCTGGCCGCCGCTTCAGCAGCAGCCTGAAACTGAAGGGGGTCAAAATTGGCTGCTGCGTCACCCTCTGCGGCTGCATGTACTGCTTCCTCTGCCGCGCCGCCGTCAGCTGCCGCCGGCTGCACCGCACATGCTGCGGCTGCCGGCTGCTGGGCTGCCGCTTCTCCAGCACCCTGCTGCTGCTGCTGGTCGGCGGGTGCTGTGCTGCAGCTGCCAAAGTGTAAGGCTCTGAGCACCTCTGCTGCCGCTGTCAGCTGCACATAGATGGCGCCACCACAGGGCATCAGGCCTTCATCCTGCACCTGAAGCTCGGCGCGCACCGTCGGCCCCCCGCCCCTGCTGCTGCTGCCGCTGTCAATGTCCTCGCCGCCAACAGGTGCTGCCGCAGCAGGCTGGGCTGGCATGCCGCCGCTGTCTCTGCCGCCGCCGCCGTCAGACAGGCTCAGCGCCCGCCGCAGCAGCCAGACAACCATGCGCTTGCCAACGCCGGCGTGCTCCTGCTGCACGCGCCCGGCTGCCTCTTCCAAAGAATCCACAGGCAGTCCCTGCCGCTGCAGATGGCGCAGCCAGGCGAGGATGCAGCTGCCGGTTTTGGGGAAGGCCAGGTTGCAGGCACGGTGCGACAGGCAGGCGCCCAATGCCAGCTCGCCGTGCGGCTGCTGCAGGGCGGCGGCCGGGCGCTGGACTAGCAGGTAGCACCTGCATTTGTTGCGGGCAGAGGCAGAGCGGTAGGGGCTGTTTTGAGTGGAAATTTGTTACCCAAAGCGCAGAGCGGTAGAGCAGAGCGCCAGGGCCGTACAACGGAGCGGCCTGCGAGCCCTCACTCCCACTATCCAACGTCAACTAGCAGGCAACAAACGGTGCACCCGGCTGGTGCCGCCCCCTTCCCTCCCAGCCCCTCCCGGAGCTCACTTTCTGGCGGGCGTGGGGTGGGGCAGGGCAACAAAGAAGCCGGCATCCAGGCCGCACTGCTGTGCCCCGCCCACCAGCTGCTGCACCTGGGCGTCGCCTGCATGGCGGCGGCAATGGGATGCAGGGCGGGGCAGCGTGAGAGTTGCGGGTTTACATTGTACAGCTGCCTGTAGGTGTTGTGCAGGGCACCGGGATGTGATGCACACCTGGGCGTGATGGCAGCGTGGTGTCACAGGAGGCGCAGCACAGCGCAGTAGGGAAACATAGAGCACCCTGCCTGGCAGCCTCCCTCCTCGGCCTCCGACCCCTCAACTCACAGCCCTCCCCCTGCCCCCTGCCCCCTGCTCCTCCCCCTGGATCCCACCTTCTGGGTACACCTGCAGCGTGGCACGTGCCCCCGGCCGCAGGCTGCTGCGCAGGCCAGAGAAGAGGCGGCGGATGCTGGCGGGCGGGTCGGCGGCGCTGCACAGCCACTGCAGGCATGTGATGGGGTGGGCGGGAGGGAGGGGTGAGATCCCAGTGGGGCTGACATGGAGTGACGTGGAGAGTGGGGTGGCTTACGGATGGCAGGAACAATGCAGGCAGACATCTCCAGCGGTGGGATGGGATGGGTGCAGCGATGCCGCTGAATGCTGCAAGCAGACGTCCCCACCGGTGGGGTCAAGGTGCGGCTATGCCCTTGCTGCTGGCTCAGGGCAGGTGCCCTGCTCTCCCCTGCCCTGCCTCCCTGCCAGGGCCACCTCCAAGCCTGAGCCCCACCACCCCATGCCTCAGCCCCAGCCCCCAGCTTCCTTGCCTGCACAGCAGACACAGAGATGGCTCCATCCAGGCTGGCCGCCCGGAAGGGCAGCCCCTGCCCAAAGTCCGAGAGCGCCAGGCGGCCGGCGCCGCCAGGCTGGCGCCCCGCCAGCTGCAGCATCTCTCTCGTAAGGTCGGTGCCCACCCAGGCCACGCCCGGCAGTGAATTGAGCACCTCTGCGCTCAGCCCAGAGCCGCAGCCGAGGTCGGCAAGCAGGCTGGCGGCGCCCTGCAGGCAGGCAGATGGTGCAGGGCAGGGCAGGGCAGGGCAGGGCTGGAGGTCAGGGGCTTGCTTCAGGCAGGACAGGCAGGCACGGTTGAGCAAACGTGAGTACGGTACATGCTGATCAGATTGAGCCTGATGACCCACAAGTTGTGACGCGTCCATCCAGCGAGTGCCCCGTCTGGGCACCCCTGCCCTCCAATGCGCGCTGGCTGTGCACCTGCAGGCCCAGCAGTGCAGCACCCAGCTGGCTCACCTGCAGCCCCAGCAGTGCAGCACCCAGCTGCGCCATGTCACGCTGCAGCGCCCCGTTCTGCCCGTGGTAGCGCTCATGGTCTGCAGCATACAGCTCCTCTGCTGCCCGCGTGTGCTCCGGGCGTGAGGACTGCAGCGCCTGCTGCTGCCGCTGCCGCTTTCTGCCCATGACGGCTGGCTGCGGGGAGGCAGGAGAAAGCCTGCTGGCGGCGGCGGCGGCGGCGGCGGCGGCGGTAGCAACGGACGGCGGCAACGCCTGCCGCCCCAATAACCGCGTGTTTGATGTGTAGAGCTGAAATGCGATCCCGCTGAAGTCAGTCCTCGGCCAGCAGGGATGCAACGAGGCCTGGGTTGCCGGGCTCTCTGCTGCCGGTAGCCGGAGCAGCGCATGCTCAGCCAGCGGGCACGTGACGAACGACACGCTCGGCACAACCGCCCCCCGCCTCTCCAGGCAGCCAGCCGATGCAGCGCCCACCTGGCGGCGCAGAGAACGGCGCACCAATCCACCGCCACACAGTCTATACAAACAGGGCTTTACATTTGTTGCAGGCTACAGGCAGTCGAGAAGGCATGCAGGTCACAGGAAAAAGCTGGCTCCTTGCGTCCGAAACGGAGCCAGAGGGGGCGCAAAGGCGGCAGCGGGCTGGGCGGCTGCCGGGCAGTGCCGTGGCGCACGGCAGGCAGGGAGCACGAGGTGGGTGTGCAATCAGTGCAGGGCTTGCGTTTCCTGCCCATACAGGGCAGGCAGTTGGTGAGCAGTAGGATACAACTCAGGGTGATGGGGTGAGAAGGCAATGAAGGGAGAGTCTGAGGCGGAGGCTTGCCTTACTGGAGGGCCTCCGTTGATGGGTGGGTGATCAACACACATTAAGACGACGGGCCAAGGGCATGCAGGCAGGCAGGGAGCAACAGTGGAGTAAAAGGGTGGAAGTGAGGCGTGACTGAGGCAGATCTTACCGGGGCAAGGATGAGGATGGCAAGGATGAGGGGTGGAAGTGAGGTGATGCTTGAATGCCCAACTAACCGGGGCGGGTTGCAGGGTGGAGAAGGGGTGGAAGTGAGGTGAGGCTGAGAGCCAACTAACCGGCGCTAAGTCTGGGCTCTAATAGAATCGCATCAACCGGGGAAGCATAAAGGGGTCTTCTCTCAGCTGACAAGAGGGGCGGAATCCGGATAAGGGAGGGAGGGGAGAGCGAGGGGGCAGGGGAGAAGCAGGGGACGGGGGGCAACGGGGACGAGGGGGAGGGGGGCACGCTGAGCTGGTGTGCTAGCAGCACAGCCAGCAAGCGGCCCGAAGAGATGCTTTACCCCCGCTGCCGGGCGTGTGTTTTGGGTCGGGAGATTCAGCAGTGTCAGAGGGTGTGGAGGGGGAGGCAGGCATGGATTCCGGGGGGGCGACATCGGCAGCAACACAGCAACAAGAGTCCTAATCACTTACTTTTTACGACTTTTTTGAAACAACGTCTGTTGAGTTTGGGCAGCCGTCTTTCAAAAGCTGCGGGGGCTCGGCACCCCGTTTGGCCCAAGGCGGCCGGCAAATCTGTCAAAGACTTGGCACCCTTTTCGGCCCAAGGCGGCCAGCGGCACAGCCGCGGCCACGCTGGCTTCCCGGCATTAAGCCAGGTGCAACAGCCAGGGTGGAACTGGCCTGGCGCCTCAGCGCTCTCAGGCAGGCGCGCCAGCCTGGGCGGCACAGCCCACGGGCAGAGGCTCGCCTTCACGCCACTGCCAGGGCTGGCGGGAGCAGCAGGCGCTCCGGTGCTTGGCTACGTCCGGCTCCTCACAGGAAGGCCAGGCTCTGCAGGCAGGGTGGTCCAGTGGGGTGCATGAGCAGGCAGAGGGCTCTGCCTTGGTGTTGCAGGCGTTGTATAGCACAGCAGGCACAGCAGGCAGAGCTGGCGTCAAACTTAGAACTTCCCTGCCCAGCGCCCCCAGCCCTCCCACTCTCTGGCTGAGCTGCTGCATTGCTGATTTGATGTTGGGCCCACCACCAACAAAGCCAGCCGGCCTCACCTGCTGCAGGCCGGAGGGGTCGGCACCAAACGGGTCCTCGTTGCCGCCGGGGCACCCGCTGGGCGTGATGGGCACAAACATGCCGCTGCCTGCAAGGGTGGGCCAGGGGGCGGAGGGTGTGGTGGGGTGGGGTGGGGTGGTTGCGTTGGGAGTGTTGTGTTTATGATTCGAGGAGCGCGGGGGGACAGCAGGCAGGCGCAGCGCAGGCCATAGACGGCACACGCTGGCGCTGGTAGACAGCGGGCGGAATTATTTGGCGCCGTGCAGGGCTGTGTTGCGCTGTGCGCGCCAGTCTTGGTCAGCCAGGCCTCCTCGACTGGCCATCGTTACCCGCCCACCCTGCACCCACCCTGAACCCACCCACCCTGCATGGGCACGGGGCTGCCGGGGGGCGGCGTGGCCGCATGAGCGTCGCGCTCCGCCTGAGCCACCACCTCGGGGGGCAGCAGCCTGCGCAGCTGCAGGCAATCACCAGGGACGGGGGCCGGGGGAGGGCAGTGGTGGGAGGAGGGGGAGGGTCAGTGGTGTGCGCTGTGCTGCATTGGGCTCTGTGTTAGGAGGGGGGAGGGTCTTGCCCTGCAGCGGCAGGCAACTTGCGTCTCGTACAGAGCTGGCCCATGTTAGCCAAGCAAGCCACCACTTGCACACCACACGACTCCCCCCACACGCACAAAGGTGCCCCACTCCCACCATACCGCACTCGCACCCCGCTAAACCAAGAACCTGCACCCCCCGACCTGTCGACGTAGCCAGATGGCAGGTGCCTGCCCACCTTCCCCATCTGGAAAGGCAAGGTCCCTGCTCACCATCCAAGCAAAGCTACGTGCCCACGGTTCCAATGACCGCCACAACCTGTGCACAACCCCGCACCCCCCGCTCACCAGGTAGAGCTGGTTGTACAGGCTCACGTTCTCCCCCGCCTTCTGGCTCATCTTCTGCTGCAGCAGCGCGTTCTGGCGGGCGGGGGGGAAGGGGCAGGGGTAGTGTTGGTGCAGGCAGGAGCAGAGACGGGCAGGGGAGGGGGCAAATGCACAAGAACCTCGACCATCCTGCTCTGCCGCTGGCAAGCCGTCCCGCTACCGCCCGCACTTGGTGTGGCAATGTGCCATACAAGCACCATGCAAAGGCGGGTTGGCACCCGCGTCCACACACACATCCCGCACTTTGTGTCCCCAACCCGAGCGCCCACCCCTTGCCCTGCCCCTGGCCCCCACCTGCTGCAGCAGCATGTTGCGCTGGTTCTCCAGCATGGCGGCGTGGCTGGCCAGGCGCGCGTTCTGCTGCGCCTGGGCCGTGACCTTGATCTGCGGCAGGGAGGAAGAAAAGTGGGGGCAGGGCGGGTTGCTGGTTTGACGGATTGACGGGGAAGAGCACGGGAGGTGAGGTTCTTGCTACTGCTGCCATGCCATACGGCTGCGCTGAGCGGGGCCTGAGCTGTCGCACGCATCTTCGGTGGGTGGAAAAGCATGGGGGACGCTGACGTGCCAGCCAGCCTGCCCCACCCTCCCCTGTCCCACCAGCCCACCACTGCCTATCGCCTACCCCACCTGCAGCTCATCCATCAGCTCACCCTTCTCCATCAGAACCGCCCACCCGCCCACTCACCCACCCTGTACCCTGCCCGCCCACCTGCAGCTCGTCCATGAGCTCCGCCCGCTTGGCGCGCACGCGGCGGGCAGACTCGCGGTTGGCGATGCGCCTGCGGGGGGAGCGGGGGGCGTGGGGTGTGTTTCGAGGAAGGGGGGAACTTCCATCTCCAACAAAGACGTGGGTGAGGGGGCAGGTGGGATACGGAGAGCAAGGGGTACGTTGTTTATCAACGTCAGGAGGGTCCAGGGGGTGTGCGCGGAGGGTAGGAGGTAGGGCGGAGGAGGGAGGGAGGAGAGGAGGCCCGGCAAGTTGGGGCAGGGCAAGCCAGGGGCGGCGACGCTCCCCCAGCCTCTCCCTGGCCCCCTGCCCTCCTCCTCCAGACCCTCGCACCACCTGCTGTCCCCCTCCCTCCCCTCTCCCCCTCCCCTCCCCCATCCCAACCTCACCTCTTGATCTTGCGGCGCTCTGCTTCCGTCAGGTGTGGCGCATCAGGGTCGCCCTTGTACACCACCGGCCGCCCCAGCCGCTTCTGGCTGGCCGTGCCGCCCGTGCCGCCCTCCTCATCATCGCCCGTCTCATCGTCCTCCTCGTGTGCGGCCGCGACAGCGGGGTGCGCCTTGGCGGCGGCCGCCTTGGCGCCCGCCCTGGCGCGCTTCCTAGTGGGGGGCTTGCCGGCGGGCTTGCCGGCGGGCTTGCTTGCCTTGCGAGACACTGCGCGCGGGGGCTCCTCGTCTGCGGGGGCGGGGGGCAGGCCAGGGGGAGGCAAGGAAGGGTGGGAGGGGGCGGCTGGTTGGTTGGTAGAGGGCAAGGGGATAGGAATGCCAGCGGAACTGGTCGGTGCAGCTGAATGGGCGAATAAGGCAGGGTGCACCAAGCTGCAGCCTAAACTGGGCGTCCAGGCCACCGGCACCTAGGCTCCTCCCCCCTGTTCCTGCCACCTCCCCTCCTCCCCCTCCCCTCAGCGACCCCACCCACCCACCCTCGCTGTGCTCCTCCCCCCTGTTCCTGCCACCTCACCCCCTCCCCTCCTCCCCCTCCCCTCCCCTCAACAACCCCACCCACCCACCCTCGCTGTCGGTGCCCCCGTCGGAGTCGGCGTCTTCAAACGCCCTGCCCGCCGCGCCTGCCGGCGGCGCCTCCTTTGCCTTCTCCTCCTCCTCCTCCGCCTCCTCCAGCTCCTCCACCGGCCTCTCCACCCAGGCTGCGCGCAGCGAGGAGCTGCGGGTGCGCAGGTGGTAGGAGCTGGCGGCGTGCGCGTGCTCTGCGCCGTGGGGGGCGTCGCCGGCTGCAGAAGGGGGCGAGGGGAATTTGGGAGGGCAGAAGGGGTGTCGGCGGGCAGCTGTGAGTTGGTCGCCAAGCGGAGTCTGTGGTACAATAATGCAGATAATATGAATTCTGATGCATTCCGCGCCGAGCCAAGAGATAGCGCCACGCGCGGCCGCCACAGGTGGGCCCCCTAGCCTCTCCTGCTCCTCCATCCCCTCCCCTCCCCTCCACTGCCCCCACCACCCACAACTCTCCCCCGTGCCGCCACCCAGCAGCTCACCCTCCGCCCGGTGCGCCAGGCTGGCAGTGTCCACGTGGCCGCCCCCGCTGTGCCCGCTGCTGTGGCCGCCCGCGGAGGCCTCCGCCGCCCGCGCCTCTTGCAGCTGCGCCAGCAGGCGGTTGGAGGTGCCGGCGGCACCCACAGGGAGGCCCTCAGGGATGGGGGAGAGCGCGGGAGGGGCGGCGCCAAATGTCAGGCCCTGCACGCAGTGTGAGGGAGCAGGGAGGGCGGACGGCGGTTGCGGCGCGGCGGCGGCGGCAGGAGGGTGGAGGAACGTGCACATCAGGAGGGTGATGACAGTTTCACCGTACCAAGCAGAACTGGAAGTCCCAGGCGCCCTGCCTTCTAAGCGTCCTGTCCAGGTTTGACTTTTGAGCTGGGCAGAGATACTGACCTGGTGCAGGTTGAGGGGGGCGGGTTCGGGGACGGGGAGCAGCAGGCCCGGGAGGGCGGGCCCCAGGGCGGGGCTGGCAGAGGACAGGGCGCGGTGCAGGGAGCTGCCGCCGCCGCCGCCGCCGCTGGTGCCGCTGGCGGCGCCGTCCCTGCAAGGACAAGTGGAGCAGGAAGTGGAGAGAGGAGTGCGCTGGTGAAGAAACGGACCAGGGCAGTGGTAGACAGACTACAGCGAAACAAGACGAGGGGGGGAACCTTCTCGGGCGTTGTGCCCGGCCGCCCCGCCAGCTCCGCCGGCGCCCTTCCGCCAGCCAGCCAATGGGGCCTTGCCTGTGGTGGGGGCCTCCTAGGCCGGTGCTGATGACGGGTGGCCACTGCAGGGGGGCGGCGCTGGAGGCGGCGGGCGGCAGGAGCGACTGGATAACGGCGTCGTTGGGTGTGGCCGGCGACCAGTTGTCTGCTGCTCCCGTGATCACCTGCCACCCTCTCATCGCGGCGGCGTGTTGGGGACAGACAAACGACTGCAGGCGAAGCAAAAGAGGAGGGAGACAGGGTGAGGAGCTGCAGGTGCAGATGCCGGCGGCAGCTGAGGCAGGACCGCGGGCGCGGCGGCTGCCAGCCCTCTCCACGCCTGTGCGCGCCCCTCCGCCTTTGCGCGGCCACAAGTCACCTTGGAATGATTCAAACGGCTGGACAGAGGGTGCAGCGGTGCCCGAGGTGCGTCGGGCACCCGAGAACTCACCGAGCCTTCTCGGAGAGGGGCAAGTTGCGGGCTTTAGCGAGCCTGGGGCCTGGAACGGGCCAGCGGAGTGCTTGGGGCTTGTGTGAGTGGAGCGTGAGTGGAAACACAGAAGGGCAGGTTGCACAACCGGTGACTCGACCAGCTTCTCCAGGAAAGCACTCGGCTCCCAGGGTCCCCTCAGCAGGCCTTGCCCGCTTGCTTACAGTTTGCGCTCAATAACGCAGGCAGCCAACGACATTCACGGAAGCAGAAACGCCAGCGGCATACAGCAGGACCCAGGGGTGCCCCCACAAGGTGGCAGCCGCCGCCGCGCAGGCGGCCGTTTCATGCGCAGCTGCCCACAACAGCATCCGAAGGCCCTGCCCTCGCCGATGCCGGTGGGGCAGTGCGCTGCAGCCGGAGCAGCGCAGCGTGCACGCGTGCACTGCCAGCGCGGTTGCCAGCACCCGGCCGTCGGTCCAGGGCAGCGCTCGCCGTGCGCCGCCCAGCAGCCAGCTGACCAGCTCTACCGCCGGGAGCAGCGCCAGCTGCGAGTAAAACACAAGCCAGGCCAGCGCCGCAGGCTCTGCTGCACTCACAATGGGCCCCGATGCTCCGCCATTGGTTCCTGGAGACGCTTTTTGCTGCTGGGCGGCAGCGGCAGCCAGGCGCACCGCCAGGCAGAGGCAGCCCAGGCAGAGGGGGACTGCGGGAGGCAGCACAGCGCTGGCCGCCACACACGCGACGCCCAGCCGGCCCAGCAGCTGCGCATGCCGGACTGGCTTGCGTGGCAGCGCGCGCTGCAGCAGCCGCAGGCTGGCACGCGTCAGGCCGCCCAGTGCGCTGGCACCGCCGGCCGCCAGCAGCAGTGCTGCCAGCGCTTCAACCACCGACAGACGCACCCAGGGTTGCATCCCGCTGCCAAACACAGGCAGCGTGTCTGGGCGCAGGGAGCCCCAGGCGGCAAGCGCTGCCGCTGCCATCGCCACGCGGGCGGTGCTGCCTGGCAGGGTGCTGAGGCGCGCCTGGCTGGCGGCCATGCACAGCGGGGGCAGCGTGAAGAGCAGGTGCCTCAGTGTGAGCGCCAGCCAGCCGCCCACGTCCCACTCCAGCCTGCACGGGGGGCGGGCAAGGGGGCAATGAGCGAGAGAGACGGACAACACTTGCACAGTTGGCAGCGCCAGCAGCTGTCACCAGCACAGCACATACCCTCACCAGGCCAGGCAGCCGGCGCATGCTGGCAGGCAAACCTAGTCAGCCAACGCCACGCCGGGAGGCAAGCAGCGCCCCGGCATGCTCTGCCCGGATGACTCAGCGCCCTAGCCAATCGCAGCAGCAAACCCGTCCCCATGCCACCTCACCTGAGCGTGTAGGCGCAGCCCGGGTCGCTGAGCAGCAGCAGGCTGTCCAGAGGGGCCACGCCATTCCACAGCTGCACCGCCCCACTGCTGCCCCCGCTGCCAGTGCTGACACTGCCGCCGTCGTCGCCGCCGCCCACCACGCGCACGCTGTCTGCTGCGCCGCTGCCGCTGCCGCTGCCGTGCACCGCCACAACCGCCGGCAAGATTCGTGGCTCACGGCTGCCGCTGCTGCTGGTGCTGCTGGTGCTGCTGGCGCTGTCACCGCCGCCACTGCTGCTGTTGATGGCGCAGCGCTGCACCTGGATGCGCAGGTTCCAAGGAGGCGTGCTGCCCAGCAAGGCCTGGGCTAGACAGCCAAGGGAGGCGAGCGGCGCGTCGCCGCTGCAGGCTGCGCTGCGGAGAGGCCAGGAGTGCTGCGGCAGCTGCAGCCACAGAGCGGTAACGTGGTCTGCTGGCAGCAGTACAGTGCTGCCAGGCAGAGGCAGATGTAGCGCTGCCTCGCGCTGGGACAGATTGCTGGTCAGCGCCTGTGCCAGGATGGCTGTGCCGCCGCTGGCGCTGCCCCGCACGGTCACTTCAAGCTTGGCCAACTGGCTGCTGCTGGCAGAGCCGTGTGTGAAGGGGATGTACAGCAACCATGTGGCATTGTACCGCCAGTCAATGCCTGCCATGACCTCCCGCCAGTGCCGGAGCACCCAACGCTGCTGCAGGCCTGGCAGCAGCGGCGGCAGCGGCGCCGCTCTGCTCGCCAGCTGGGCGCTGCTGCCGTCTGCACGCCGTGCTGCCACGCTGAGCTGGCTGCAGGGCGGCGCCTGGCTGGCCAGCAGCAGCAGGCCCTGCCATCCTGCAGCCGCCGCCTGCTCAGCATCCCAGGACAGCAGCAGCGAGTGGCCTTTTGCCACCTGGCGCCACAGCAGGGGCGTGGTGACATGTTCAGCGGGCTGCCCCGCCGCTGACTGCTGTGCTGCACAGGCAGGCGGCTGATCTGCCCGGTTTGCCCCGCCTGCATGTGCCCCTGCTGCCGCTGCCGCTGCCGGCGCCAAGCCGAGCGCCCGTGCAGTGTTGGTCGCCAGCCGCAAATGCAGCAACGCCTGCACTGCTGCCTGCCGCTCAGATGTGCTGCCGAACCGCGCGTCTTCTAGAGACATGTGGGCTGCATCTGCCAGCAGAGGCACCAGCTGGCGCACCAGCTGGTTACACGACACAATGCCCTGCAGCAAGGGGGCCCAGAGGGAACGGGCAGGAGAATCTTGATTGCTGGAGCATGAAGAAGTGAAGCAGGGAGGAGCTGGGGTGTCTAGCATGGAGGCAGAGGAGCAGGCAGGGAGGGAGGAGTGCAGGCAATGGGAAGGTCATTGCCTGGCAGGCTGGCAGGCCGGCCGGCAGGCAGGCAGGGCAGGGCAGGATGAAGCAGGCAAGGCAGGCACTGCCCAGGGCGCACCTTGTGGCTGCAGGTGGTCCACACAGCGGGCATGTCGCGCATCAGAAGAGTGAACTCGGCAGGGCTGCTGCCAACCCCGCCTGGCCCAGGGGCAGCCCCCGACACGGCGGCGTGGGTCTGCGGCAGGCTAAAGTCGCCAGCACCGGCAAGGATGTTCACCCGAGGCACTGCTGCTACCCCTGCCGCCGCTGCTGCCACAGCTGCAGGTCCTTCCTGCTCCGTAACTGCCTGGGTGATGCCGCTGCCGCTGCCGCTGGCGGTGCGGTTGAGCCAGGCGGTGAGCGGGGTGCCCGGCATGAAACGAGGGAAGTGTTGGGGGGAGCCCAGTGTGACTAGTGCCACCAGCTGGCCCACGTCTGCGGGGCAGGGCAGGGAGGGGTGGGAAGGGGCAACAGGCAGGCCTCTGGGTGCCAGCAAGGGGCAGGTGCAGGCAAGTGATCGTAATTCCACGGCAGCAGCATGGTGGGGCATCGCCGGGCTTGTGATGAGCAGCCACCCGCCCGCCCGCCTGCCTGCCTGCCACCCGCCTGCTTCCTCACCAGCTGCAGGGTCGGCAGCCAGGCGCTCCACCGCCTGCCGCGCCACCAGTCCGCCCATGCTGTACCCCACAAGCACCAGGCGGAAGGGCTGCCCCTGCTGTCCACTTTGCCCTTGGGAGGAGCCGCCAGCCGCTGTGCCTGCTGCCCTGCTGGCGGCGTGTGCCCGCCGCAGGTGCTCGACGCAGCGCAGCACAAAGCTGGCCTGCTCGGTCTGCAATGGGCAAGCGGGTAGTGCGTCCGGGTGCGGCACGGTTGGTGCATGATCGCAACCATTTCCTGCAGGGAAGGACCAGTGTCCCACGGGGGGGCACATGCTGGCACCAGCACCGGCAGCCAAGTGAGTTCCCCCCCAACCTCAACCACCCCCAACCACAACATCTCCCATACGCCCCGCCCACCAGCAGTGCCCCTTCCAGTGCCGAGGCTTCTGCATTGAAGTCGGCCGCATACCACTGCAGCCAGAGGGGCCAGGCGGGGTCGGCGGCCGCCCGCCGCGCCAGCTCCCGCCCCGTCTCCGCCGCCGCCGACCGCATCTGCTGGTGGGTGCCCAGGTGGCCGTGCACAAACAGCACAGGGACGAGCGCGTGCCCAGGCCGTCGCTGCACCTTGGCATGCGCTGCGGGCGGAAGAGGGGGCAAGTGGCAGGCAGGGATGATGAGCGGGAGCTGGGCAAAGAGGGTGCCGCTGGGGGTGCCGCCTGTCGGCGGCTGGCGGCGCACGCCCCTGCGCAGCTGGCTTTGCCGCAGCCGGCCGCGCCGTCCAATCATACTCCACTGGTGTGTGCTCAGGACGCCCCGCACCTCTTGCCGTGTCGCTGTCGCCATCCGCAAACTTGATCAGTCTGTATCGCGCGCGCCCTGCCAACGGCACCTCCTCGTAGCCCTCCAATATATATGTGGTGTCGCAAGAGCGCGGTAGAAGCGCGTCCCGTATCAGGCGGTGCAGGAGCAGGCCGGCCAGCGCCGCCCAGGCGCCCCAGAGCAGCCAGTGCTTCATTTCATTGCCGTGAAATCTGCAAGCAAGCAGCAAAGCTGAAAGGGCCGTTCGCGCTCCCCGGTGATGAGCGGGAGTGCAGCAGGTACTGAACCACCCGCCGGCGGAGCTGGTGCCACCAGCATAGCACGCCTGCACGGCAGTGTCTGCCTCTACGAGACGTCCACGGCACTCCTTGAGGTTGATTGTGCAGGTTGAACATCGCATCACACCGAATTGGGGGAGCTACAATGCGCACTGGACGGAGGCGGCGCAGGGAAGAAGGAACAGCCTTGCGGCACTCAGCTAACGTTGCTGACACTGTGAGCTGCGTGCGCTGCCTGCCACACTGGCCCCTGTCCACTGCCAATGGCTGCACTGGCGCCGCACAGGCACAGATGGAGTGTTGGCCCACATCACTGCTGCTTCCTGCCCATCGCAGCGTCGCTGACGGTGGAGTGGGAGGGCGCTTCGGAGGCGCTGCCGGGGCGGCGGCGCGCCGCCGCCGCCACACTGAGGCCCAGCGAGGCGAGGTACTTGTGGGCAAAGTGGTCGATGTAGAAGGTGGCGCCTGCGGGAGGGATACAAAGGGCCAGGTGCACATTCAAAAGATGGCATTTGCCTTTTGTTTTTTTGCGTTCAGGTTTTTTTGTTCAGGGGGCCCACGCACCCGACCAGGCGGAGGCCGCAAAGATTCCAACCAGGAAGGCCGTGTTGGCGGCGTAGCTGCGCCACCACAGCTGGTTGAGCAGCATGGCAGCCATGGTGAGCAGCCTGCAGGGGGTGGGGTGGAAGGCCGAAAAATAGGGCGGAGTTCGAACACCAGATGGGATGCACAGCAGCCACCATGGTTGAGCAGCGTGGCGGCCATGGTGAGCAGCCTGCAGGGGTAGGGTGGGCAAAAAAATGAACTGCCCACACGCCTTCCAGTCCAAACGGAGGGTTGGAAGGAGAAGGGGTTGGGAGAAGATGTTGGTTGAGCAGCGCAGCAGCTGTGATGAGCAGCCTGCCGTGGCGTTGCGGTGCACACCCCACGAGGGGAGGAGGGGAGGGATTTGGGAAGAGTAATCATTGCTGCATAACACTGCCATGGCGGGCAGCCCGTGCGATCAACTGCCGGTGGGCAGGGGCGCCAGGGTGCGTTGGAGAGGGCAGGGCTCCATGGCGCGACGACGGGCGGTGGCGATGCACCATGCATGCGCAAGTACATAGCCGGCCGGATGGCTGGTCCCCTTGCTCATGTCAGTCAGCCACATGCACACCTGCTCAACTGCATAGTACCCCGTAACCCATGCCCGACCTGCTCTCACAGCTGCCCATTACCCCACCTCCCGCCCCCCGCCCCCCTCACAGGTGCGGCCCACGCAGACCAGCGGCTGCACACCTTCCCTGCAGCTACCAGGCAGTACCACCAGTAAGCAGTACCCCCACCTCCCGCAGTACCCCCGCCCCCCTCACAGGTGCAGGCCCATGTAGACCATCGGCTGCACACTGGGCCGCACCTTCCCTACTAGGCAGTATCCCCGCCCGCCCCCCCCTCACAGGTGCAGGCCCATGTAGACCAGCGGTTGCAGGCGGGGCGGCGCGCGCAGCACGACGAAGCCAAACAGGGAGGCCCGGCTGCGGGTGGAGTACTGGAACAGCGTTTCGTAGCCCTTCTGCTGGATGCGGCGGGAGCTGATGACAAACACCTGGCTTGGGGGGGAGGGGGGGAGAGCGGGGGGGGTGCAAGGGGTGCGGCGCGGAGTGAAGCACGGCTGGAGCATTGTAGCAGCAGCAGCAGTGCTGAGCCCCTTTCAACAAATCAACCCGTGCTGGGGACAGGGATGGGGCTACCCCTCTTCAACCACCCCTCTTCAATCATTCCCAACACCTCGAGTTCGTTAAGAAAGCACAGCACGCACCTTGAGGTAGTAGAGCACCGCCCACGCCAGGTAGGGCAGGATGGGCAGCAGCACCAGGTCGCGCACGCTGCCGGCGTGCCAGGCCGCCGCCGCCGCCGGGTCAGTTGCCAGGTGGCGCGCCAGCGGGTCGGCCGTGTGCCAGCGGATGGTCCAGCACACGCAGGCGGGGTAGAGGTGCATGAAGTGGCTGCATGCATGGGGTGGGAGCCAGGAGGGGCAAGAGGGGGCAGGTGGGCAGAGTAAGCAGCAGGGTAGGCAGCGAAGACATACAGCCAGAGCAAAGCTTTGCCATTTGTGCTCATTGCATGGGTGAGGCAGGTGCAGGGGAGGCAGCGACAAGAAGCATTAGAGAGGCGCGACAGCAACAGAGAGACGCGCCTTCCCCCTTGCCCTGGCCCGCCCACCCCACCTACCTGGTCATCTTATCAAGCGAGTGGTAGACGATGGAGTTGCGGAATGCGAGGATGGACCAGAGCAGCGGGCCAAAGGAGTGGGCAAAGGTGACCTGGCGCGGGGTAGGGAGGGGCATTTGAGGTGGGGTGAGAGCGCGGGTATGGGTTAGAAGAGAAGGGGCAGTGGGGCAGGGCGTGCCATGCACAACGCGGCAGTGGGGCAAGGGGCGTGCATGCAGGGGAGGACAGGCGCTAGCGCAATGCGCACTGCGGTGCTGCCTGCGCACTGCGCCTCCATTTCCCCCCAGCCAGCTTTGCTTTGCCCCATCCCTGCGCTTCGCCCGGGCCGTGGTACTTGCCTCACCTTTGCAAGCAGCAGGTTGGTGGGCCACACCCAGATCTGAAGCATGAGCATGGCGTTGGCCTGTAGGGAAGAAAAGATGTGTTGTTGGGGCACTCACTAATTTGTGGGTGAGCGGAGCGGGCAGCGAGGCACACTGCAGGAGGCACAGTGGCAGCCAACCAAGATTTGCAGGCGAGCAGCGAGCGCCACGTCAGCACTGCTCTCCACACCCGCACCCACCCACAAAAGCCGAGATTGTTGCCCCCCACTGGCAGCCCTGCGCCCACCAGGTAGCACCAGTCAAGGAGGTGGGTAAAGAAACTTTGAAAAGAGCGTTACAGGGTGCTTGACCAACCCACCAGGTAGCACCAGTCGAGGAGGTAGTAGTGCTGGCGAGACCAGCGGTAGTGGGTGAAGCGCAGCGCCAGCATGGCCAGACCCTCGGCGGTGTACAGGCGGTAGAAGGTCCTGGCGGGGGCGACAGAGCGGGGCGGTGGAATGGGCGAGAAAAGGGGTCGGGGGTACGGGGAGAGAGTGTGGCGCAGGAGGTGGAGAGGGGTGAGAGGAAGGGGACAGGCGCGGCACGCTGAGCTGGCGCCAGCTCACAGCCTCCCCTCGCCCAGCCCGGCTCTCCCCCTCCCTTCCCCCGCTGCTCACTGCGGCAAGGTCCCGCAGGAATGATGCCCCCTCGCCCCCCTCCCTCCACTCAGCGCGGCAAGGTCCCCGGGAGGTATGCCCCCCTCCCTTCACTCACTGCGGCGCATACCCCCTGAGTGCCTACCCCCCTCGGACTGCCCCCCCACTGCGCGGTAGGCATGCTATACCCCATCGGGCAAGCCCCCTCCCTCCACTCACTGCGGCGAGTAGCCCAGGAAGTAAGCCCCCACCACCAGAGACATGGTGCCCAGCACGAAGGTTATCTTGTCACGCAGCTGGCAGCAAGGCGGGGGGGGCAGAGGCGGGTGGGGTGGGGTGGGGAGGGGGAGGGGAGCGGGGCAGCAGTGGGTGGGATGGATGGGCGGTGGCAGGGCACCGGGGACGACAGCAGGGGCCACAGCACAGTGCAGCGCGGCACACTGCTGGCGCAGCGCGACACGGCACAGCACAGCGCAGCACAGCAGGCCGGACGAGGTGCAACTGTGCCGACCCCCCACCAGCCTTGCCCCACTCCCGCACCCTGCCAGCCCCATGCGAACGCCGCCCCCCGCCCTTTCCCCCGGCTCACCATCACGCGGCGTGGGCTGAGGAATCGCTGCAGCGCCGCCTGCACCTCCTGCTTCAGATCCGTCTCCAGCAGCAGCTCTCCCAGGTCCAGCTGCAAGGCAGGGGATGGCAGGGGCTACTTTTAAGTACAGAGTGGTGCTTCGACGTGTGTCTCCAGCAGCGGCTCGCCGAAAGTCCAGCTGCAGGCAGGGCAGGGAACTGTAAGGCCAGGGCCTGGCTTTCAATGAGCGAATTCTGCTTCGAGTGCGTCTCTAGCAGCAGCTGGCCTAGACCCAACTTGCGTCTGGTAAAGCAAGTCTACAAGGCACGACAAGGGCGCGGGAGGGCCAGGGGGGAACAGGCAGGGCGGGGAAGGGGGCAGACGGTGAAAGAAGGTGGAGGCAGCAGGGCCGGGAGACGCTCGCAATGCCACCTCCTCCATCCCGTCAAACCAACCTCTCCACACATCCCAAGCTTATACCTCCCACATATCTTGCGCCTCGGTCTCATCCTCCACCCGCTGTGCACCCAACCTGCAGCCCACAGCACCCAAGCCCAAGCGCACCCTGTCGTAGTCGTCTTGATCATAGTCCCCCTCCGCCCCTCCTCCCCCCGCCACCTCCTGCTCCTCTGCAAATGCTGCCAGGCTGCCTCCCAGACAGCTCAGGTGCTCTCCAATCTGAGGCAGCAGCCCGGGGGAGGCGGTGCCTGCATCGGCAAAAATGCCTTCGGCTGCTGCCGCTGCCGCCGGCGCCGTGGGGGTGTGCCGGCCGGCAGAGGAGGGGCTGGCGGGGAAGGAGTCGTCGGCTGGATCCAGCTCGCCAGCGGCTCTTGGCAGGCGGGGGCTGGTAGGGGAGGCCACTGACATGGGAGACGGCTGCTGCACACAGGGGCGTTGAAAGCAGCAGCTTTGGGAGCAGCGGCGGCAGGCGTGACGGGCGGCGGAACCAGGCGCCCCGGCTTGGAGCGCTGCCAGTAGCAGGGGCAGGCACCCCCGCCGACTGTCACGGCTGTGATCGCATATCATTGATTGCCCCACCTGATGTGAGAGGATTCGGGCTCAAGGCTGTGAGGAAGAGCGACGTGAGGGCGACTCGAAGTTCCGGGGCACGTGTCTAAATGCGGTGCTTGAGCGCGCCGGGATTTTGTTGAATAAGTGAGTTTGCCCTGCGACAGGTGAAGCCTCGGAAGAGAGAACCCTTGAAACCTGCTGGCGCCAGCGAGGCAGCGCAGCAGATGGCTCAGAAGACCATGACCATCGGCGCCCATTTGCGGCGCAGTTGACGGCGATCGACATACCACACCCTTCTTCACTACCTCTAACTCCCGTGCAGCTCGGAACCATGCAGGCGGCCATCACCCAGCAGCTGAGCAGCTCTGCGGCAGTGAGCCAGCGCCGTGTGATCTCGCAGCAGCGTTCCCATGCCATCGGCCGGGTTGCGGCACCCCGTCGCGCCTCGGTGGCGGTGCGTGCCCAGGAGGACGCCCCTGCGCCCGGTATTGAGGCCAAGGGCCCCAACATGACGGCGCTCAAGGACATCCAGGTGCGAGGGCGGGTGCCGAGCGGGGGCGGGCCCAAGTTGGTGCAGCCAAGGTGCAGCGGCGGCCTGGGCAGCTCGCCCGCCCGCTTGCGCGCCCTGTTTTGTGCTGCTATGGAGGATGCTGGACTCGCTCTACGCCCTCTTACTTGTCACATCCGTGCGGTGCTACTGCAGGAGATCATGAACATTCTCCCTCACAGGTGGGTGCCGGGAGGAAGAAGGGGGTCACCGGGGCAGCTGTGCTTTGGTCGAGCGGATTGGCACCTCTTCCTCCCTGCATTTATGGGTTGACCGAGCGATCCCTGCATCCTCGCCCTCTGATCAGCATTTCCAACCCTCCAGCCTGCCAGGGTGCCGCCTGATGCTGTTGTAATGCGCGCTGCTGTTGCAATCCTGCAACCTTGCACAACCTTTTGACCTCACGTAGGTTCACCTTGTGCCGGCACACCTCAGTGACCTTACACTACATCAATCACTAACCATTGGCCCACTACCCCCCCTGCCTTGCCCTGGTCAGGTTCCCCTTCCTGCTGGTGGACCGCGTGCTCGAGTGGGAGTACGGCAAGTACGCTGTGGGCTACAAGTGCGTCACCGTCAACGACAACTTCTTCCCCGGCCACTTCCCCCAGCGTGCCATCATGCCTGGTGAGGTATGGGCGAGGCTCGAGGCGGGGTGGGTCGGCCAGCAAGTATGGGTGTGGGGCCAGAGGTCCACTGCAGGCGTGCTGCCTGCGGACGTAAGACGCAACGCTCCCCTTCCTGTGCCCGCCCCTCTCCCTTCTAGTTGCCCGCCGGCTTCCGTCCCATCGCCTGTCCCTCCCTCCCCCTCCTCAGCCTGAGCTGGGCTGCACTGCATGATCATGACCCCACCCAGTCTGTTTTCTCACTGGAGCACTTTCCCGTCCCTCTCCTTGCCATGCCATCCTGCAGGCATGGTGCAGGTGGGAGGCAGGGGCACAGCTGGGTGGCATCATCGCGACTGGCGCCTCGTTTGTCCAAATCCTTCACTGGCTTTCCCCCACCCCCCTTTCCTCCCTGCACTTCCCTGCAGGCATGCTGCAGGTGAAGGCGATGGTCCCCCAGCTGGGCAGCATCATCACGACCAAACCCTATTCCCTCCCACCCCCCCCTTCACCTGTTGTGCGTTGTTATCTCCCCCGCTTCCCCTCCTGCAGGTGTACTGCAGGTGGAGGCCATGGCCCAGCTGGGAGGCATCATCATGATTGACCCCTCCGAGGCCGCCCAGCAGAACAACTTCTTCTTCGGCGGCGTGGACAACTGCCGCTGGCGCAAGCCCGTGGTGCCCGGAGACGTGCTGGTGAGCCACGACATGTGGCGCCTCAGTTGCAGTCACTCCTTTGTGACGCGCGTTTGGGTGGGGGAAGCGGGGGGAGGGGTGCCGCTGGCGCCCGCCCGTGGTGCCGCTTGTGGTCAGTCTCGCCAACGTTTCTGTGAGGCTTTGAGTTTTGATTGGGTAGGGCAAAGGGTTGTCGTTGGCGCAAGCCCGTGCTGCCTGGAGACGTGCTGGTGAGAATGTGGGAGGGGAGATGGGGAATGGCAGAGGGCCGGTTCGCTGTTGAGCTGGCAAAAGCATAGAGAGCTGCAGCAGGGTGGGTGAAGCACGGAGGGGCGCGTGCTGGCAGGCTGCTGGGAGGAACGTGCACCCGGAGCCGCACACTCGCCACGCCCGTCTGGCCTGCCTGCCTGCCTGCCCTGCCCTGCCCTGCCCTGCCCTGCGCTGCCCTGCCCCTTGTTGAACATCATTTGACCCCTACCGACCTTCCCTGCCACTCCCCTGCCGTGACCTGCGCCCCTCCCGGCCTCCAGATGATGCGCTGCGACGTGACCAAGTTCAACAAGAGGTTCGGCATCTGCAAGGTGGGTGCCGTGTGAAGTGGGTGGGTGGGTGGGTAGGTGGGGAAATATGTAAAGCATGCACGCACAAGCAAGCAAGCAAGGAGTGGGTGGGGTGGGTGGGTTTGGCGTTTGGTGTTGTTGGTGGGGGTAGAGAGGGCCGAGGGCCGTGCAGTGTGATCAGCACAATGTTCGGGTGCCGCTGCGCTTGCACTGATCCGGACAGGAGCTGTGCTCCCTGTCCCACACCAGCATTGCCGGTGGCTGCCATGCACGCACATCACACCTCCTCTCCTGCCCTCCACCGCAATTGTCTGCCAAGGCGTACGTGGGCCAGGGCGCCCCCACACACCCCACACACCCACACGTAAACTTTCGTGCTTACTTCAACCTCACGCTGCAGATGTCTGCCAAGGCGTATGTGGGCGAGGATGTGGTGTGCGAGGCGGAGCTGACCCTGGTGATGGGCAAGTGAGCTGAGGCAGGAAGAGGAAGCTGCTCCTGGACGCAGTACCGCTCCTTGACGCACCGCTGCGCCGAGGTGTGAGGCAGCAGCGGTGGACGAGCACAATACAAGGCGGCAGGACAAGAATGTGAATGGTGCACCCTGCCGGTGCCGACTGCGCCGCACGACGGGCGCAGCACGGCGCGTGTTGAACATTGAATGCAGCGTATGAGTGTGTGTATGCTATGCCGGTGGCTGCTCCGTTTCCCGCTCTCAAGTTATCTTGCTCTGCCCTGCTCCCTGCACATATTTTTGGACCCCAAACTCCCAACAACCCACCCCCCAGCCAAGCACTTGCACAGCAGTTTTGCTCTCCCCTCTGAATTGATTAGTCCGGCCAACTGCCACCCCGCCCGTGGCGGAGCTGTAAAGGGCCCCGCGTGTCCTTGACCGTCCTGGGGACAGGCTCAGCGAGCTGAAACCGACTAGGGTTGTAACACGTGCGTGGCCGTCTTTGTAGACAGTCTGTGAGGTGAAACCAGCTAGCTGCAGGGTTGTGTGCGCTGCAGCGCGATGCCATGCTGGCGGCCAGCGCGCTGGCGCTGTTGGCACGCCCTGCCGGGCCAGCCATTTCGACGAGCGTGTGTGTTACACCACCCTGCGCCTGCGTCCTCAGGGCAGCGTCGGGCATTCTTGGCCGGCATTTCGGCACCACCGAGGGCTTTCCCGTGGTGCGTTCCACGAGCGCGCCGCGCGGCCCACTCAGGTGCGCCTGGTACCCGTGGAGACTAGCAAAGCGGTGCCCGGAGCTTTGGCCGGAAGAGGCGCGCAGGGTGCCAAAGCCTTGGACTGGCCGCGGCCGCAGCACCGCCAGCCAGGGTCCCCATTTCCGCGACCGGTCGCCCAATACTGCTGTTGCCTCGGAGTTTGGACCACCCCATGGCCTGGTATTGGGTGGTGTCATTAGTTTCGATACCACCTGTATGGATTGCAGACCTCTGTTAGAGTTCAGTGGAATGGCAAGCACCGCTGCTGATCTGAAGACGGAGCAGGCGGAGGCGCCCTCTGGTGCCAGCTCCAGGAGCGGCAAGGTGGGACGGTGCGGCGGGCTCGGGTGCCCAACCTGCTCTGGAGTGCTTGATTGCTCAATCAGCTTGGTATTGACACTGAGCCTTGGCAGCAAAGGGTGCATGCACAATGTTGCACACAGATATCCACCCCCCCCCAAGCCCGTTTTCTGTCCCCGTTGCATGCATGCAGCCTCTTTTCCTGTTCACCAGCCGCGCCCTGCTCAAGACCCTGTCCAGGAGCAACGTCAAGGATGCACGCCTCAGCATCACTGGTGCGCCTTGGCATGCAGCAGACTGTGATGCAACGGGTTGTGAGGCAGCGGACTGTGGTGCCTTCACTGCGTCTTGAGTTCTCAACCGCCCCTCGTATGTGCGCGCCGGTAGTGCCCTGCACCTGCCAACCCAACCTCGCCCAGCCCCACCGCCACTTGGGTGCACCCCCAAGGAACCCCTTTCCCACCCCGCGCTCCTCCTGCCCGCTGCAGACCGCGTGTACTGCTTCTGGCTGAGCAGGGTGGAGAAGGTGGGGTGGAAGGCGGGAGATGCGCCCATCCCGCTGCGCCTGCACGTGGGGGGGGCGGACGCAGGCACGCTGGTACCGCTGCACCACAACGACCAGGACGGCATGTGCCTCAAGGCAAGTCAGAAGAGGGAGAGGCTGCTTGCAGGTGGGACCTGTGTGCACGCGGGCACTGCGAGCCTCAGCTTCTTTTCTAGTGCACACAGACTTCGGTTCCCTGCCCCGCCTTGAACTCCATCCTTCCCACGCCGCTACGAAGCTCTGTTGACGGGGCCAACTGGCCATGCAAAGCGCGGCTTCTCAACCGCTTCTTCCCTCCCCTGTCACCACCCTGCAGCGTGAAGCTGTGCGCCAGGCGCTGCGGCAGCTGGGCGCGGAGGCGGGCGACCACGTGCTGCTCCAGCTGCGCAAAAGCCGGTGCACCAGCGCTGAGCTGGCGGTCACCGCCCGCATCGTCAAGCGGTGAGCGGGTGGTTGTGTTGGGCAGGCGGAAGTGGTCAGGCTGTGTTTGTTGCAGGGGCTCATTCATGGCGGTAAAGCGCCGGGGTGTGGTCTTATGGCTTCGAGACCATTATGTAATTGGCCATCATGAGCAGTGAGTGTGTATTGTGTGCATGGGGTCGGCGTTCCAAACTGTGGCAGCTGGGCTTGCGGCTGCCTTGGCCAGGGGGTCTACGTTGGCACTCTGTGGCAGGCTGTCGGCGCGCTCGCCACATGCGCGCACTCTGCTCCTCCCAATCTCTGCTCCCTGCTCCCTCCCACCTCTGGTCCTTGAAGGGGCGCCCCCTTGCCGGAGCTGAAGGGGTCGTCTCCCCCGCCCAAGGCGCCGCCCCGGAGGCGCAGCGCGGGCGCAGCGGAGGGGCATACAGCCGCGGCGGGAGGGGGTGCTGGCGAGGAGCAGCGGGAGGCCGACTTTGAAGGCGCCGAGTGGAGGAGCTCTGGCGAGGAGTCGGGGGCTGAGGAGGAGGGCGAGGAGCGCTGCTGGGGAGGCCTGTCGGACTCGGATTACAGCCTGGACCAGGCGGCGGTGTTCAGGTGGGCTTGGTGGCAACACTTGGAACATCTGGCGCAGCTTCAGCTATGCTTGCACCCGGGTGGGTCCTAGCTTTAGTATGGTGCGACGGCCTCGCTGGCAGCCTCAGCCAGGATGCGGCCTAAAGGTGGGTGTGCGGAGCTAGCTGCATGCACGTCTGTGCTTGCATGCATGTGTTTGCATGCCACAGCCGATGCGCAGCGTCAGCTGTGGAGCCGCATGCTGCGCAGCTAGCCACGGTTGCCTGTCTACCTGCCTGCCTGCCTGCCTGCCTGCCTGTCTGCCTGGGAGGTGCGGCTGGTCCACCTACTGCTCCCATCTGTGTGGAGGCGCGCCTTACCTAATAATGAGCCACGTGTGCCGCGCTGGTAGGCCAACACAGAGCCTGCCCGAGGCGCCCTTCTGACCAAACATTCACCCTCTGCTTGGTCGGCCTCGGTGTGAGACCCAGCGGCCCTCATCATCAACCCGCGTGCCTGCCTGTCTCCCTGCCCGCCCGCCTCCCTGCAGCTCCTACGCCGCGGCTGCGACAGCCCGGGAGCTGCGCCCACGGCACCTGCGGCGCCAGCTAGGCGCGGACTGGGACGATTACAAGGAGGAGGAAGCGGCGGCGGAGCGGCGTCCTGGCACCGATGCAGCAGCTGTGAAACTGGCAGCTCCGGGCCACGTGCGGCGTGCCAGCTCAGCAGGAGCAGAAGCAGCGCCTGCACAGCAGGGGTCGCGTCAGCAAGGCAGTGAGTCCGCTGCTGCCATGCGGCAGCCTGCAAGCCAGCAGCGGCAGCAGCAGCAGCAGAGCCAGGGGCGCAGCCAGCAGCCGCCTCAGACCCAGCGGCAGCACGGCCAGCAGCAGCAGCAGCAGCAGGGGCAGGCACTGGTCAGGGCACATGCATCGGAGGACCAGGTGCAAGTCAAATGCAAGAAGCGTCTGCTTGAGGCCAGCTCTGGCAACGAGCAGCAGGGGCAGGGGGGGCCTCTGCTGCAGAGGCAGCGCCAGGGCTCGCATGACATGGCTGGTTTGGCGGCTGCTCAGGAGACTCTGAAGCCTCAGAAGCTGCGGGCTGAGCAGCAGCAGCAGCAGCAGCAGCAGCAGCAGTCGCAGGGGAAGCCGCAGCCGCAGGCGCTCAAAGCTCTGCCTCCTGGGCTGCCCCAGCGACCGCAAGAGCAGGCGCCGCCCCGCCAGCGAGCTGGGCCCCAGCGTGCCCAGCAGAGCAGCAGCGATACTGCGTCACACCCGCTTACCGCCATATCAAATGAGTTGGTAAAGCGCTGGACAGAGGAGGCTGCAGCGCAGCTGAGGGCGGCAGGCCAGGAGCAGCCAGCTGCAGGCAAAGTGCAGCGTGCGCTGCTTGCGCTGGCCCTTGCTGGGCGCGGCGGCGACACCCTGCAGGTGAGTGGCAGCAACGCAAGCTTGACACGCCGCCTGTCGTGCATTCACAGCTGCCAAGCAAGCGCCTTTGTGCGCCTTCCAGCGCACACTCAATCAGATTGCGCTTGCCGTGCTGCCTGGCTTGCCGTGCTGCCAGGCAGGCAGGCAGGCAGGCAGCGCAGAAAGCTGGCTTTGCTGCAGCAAATCAGCAGCCATTCTTTGTGCCTGCCTGGCCTTTACACCTGAGGTTCCAGCCTTTGCTCCGTGCCTTGTGCACTCCACCATGGCATGCCCAAACGCATCCCCGATGGTGTTTCACACCACCCCGCTCAACGACGATAGTTGACCGCACTCTGCGGCGGGGGCTCCCGCCTGTGCACACCTTCTTGTGCAGGAAACGGCACAGCGCTGGGGCAGCCTGACGCCTCTTGAGCAGCAGTACGTGGGCAGCACGGTTCAGGTCGCGGCCAGCAGAAGCAGCGGAGGCTTCTGGGCCCTGCTGGCGGCAGACGTGCGGCTGGCGTTGGAGCTGGCCAGTGCTGCTGCAGGGGGGAGCAGCGAGGCCGCCGCGCGAGTGCTGGCTGCCAGCGTCTCGGGTGCTGGCACCGCTGCCAGCGCACCACTGACCGCCCCGCAGCTCTTCTTGGTCAGCCAGGCACGCGCTGCGTTCGTGGCGGCCAGCAGCGCTGAGGAGGCGGCGAGCCCAGACGCCATGCTGCGCCCCCTGCAGCACCTCCAGCTGGCCAGAGTGGGACCAGTCTTCCTTGCAGTGAGCAGGGTCGGGCGCGGGTGAAATCAAGAGGCAGAAGCATTGTCGCTGCTGCTTGGTGGCGGCTGCTTGGTGGCTTCTGGGTGGTTTCCTCCTGTGTCTGCTTGGGGAGCAGATGGGCTTGCCGCACCAGGACCGCTCCCCAGCTTGTCCACATGACATGCCGACTCAGGGCGGCATTTGTTGGTGGACAGCCACGTATGACCAGGCCCGGCCACCATGCTGTGCTGTGCTGTGCTGTGCTGGGCGCTGGGCGCATCGCCACACAGCAGCCGCCCCCAGCTCCGCTCACCTCCCTACTAACGCTCCGGCACCCTCCCTGGTTTGCCTGCTGTGCGCAGCAAACCATACGCGCCTGGGCTGAGCTGAGCCCGCAGGGGCAACGCCGCGTGTTTGAAGCTCTGCTGGTGGCGACGGCCCAGGAGGCGTGGGGGCCGCGCATGACAAAGCGGCTGCTGCTGGCAAACAAGCTGAATCAGGAGGCCGGGCGCTGAGGTCTCCAACAACAGCCCGAGCTCGTGCGTTCCGGAGAATGTGCGAGTCGTGGCTCACTATCTGTGGGGCTCACTCACCTCATCTAGTATATGTGCTTGTGCATAACAGCATGAATGTCCGGCACCGGGGGCCTCTGAGTCTCTCCCCTCCCACATCCAATCCCTCCACATGTAGCATATGTGCCAGCACTTGTGTCAACAGCAGCAGCAACAACAATGGGTGCATAACAGCACGTGGCGGGCGTCCCGTGTTCAGTGAATGTGTCTTACATATTATACATGTTGTGTGGTTTTGGCGGAACAGCTTTACAGTTCAGGGGCCAGGGATGACAGATGAATGTTGTAGCTGTGTAAGATGCTTGCCTTGCTTATGGTCGGCGCTGAGTTGGCCGCCACTCATGTTCACCTTGCCGCCCACCGCCTCTTCCCGAGTTCTCTGTTAGCCTCTCCCATTTCCTCTGTGCACTTCCCACTGCGTTCATCAGCATGGGCCCTGCTGCTTGGCGTTTGCTTTGCACATGTGCCTGCTACCTTCCTCTGCCTGATGGAGCAACCGGCCGGCTCCCACCTCGCGGTTCACCCGCTTCCTGAAATACATTCGGATTTGGGTGGGCGCATTGCGCACATTGCAATCTGCAAACACCAAGCCCGGCAAGATTCTATCCACAGTTCTTGAGTGGAACGGACTTGGGATGGGCTCAACATGCAACGGCATGTGTAGCTGCAAGATGCGGGTGTCAACCCACCTGTCGCTGTTTCCTGCGTTGTACAACGGCAGCTGCAGCTACTGCAGACAGCAGCTGCCCGCGACGGCGCCAGCAAGTTGCAGCACTACGTGGCAGGCGTATGCAGCAGCAACCTCCAGGCCAACAGCCTGGGCACGCCGGCCCCGTACCGCAGCGAGATACGGGAGCGGGGCCGGCGTGAAGCCTTAGCGCAGTGGCGCACAGGCTCCCACTGGGGCGCAGAGGAGACGGGCAGATGGCAGCAGATCCCTCGGGACCAGCGCCTGTGCCCACACTGCGGCGGCGGTACAGAGACAGTAGCACACATGATCTTCCACTGCCCCTACTCGTCTCTCCGCACCCGCTTTGCCGACCTCTTCGACCCACTACCCGCAGACCTGCAATTGTTCATGCAACCATGTGCCCCGCCTGGCCTCTTTTGCTGAAGCATGCCGCCAAGAGTGGCAAACAGCATCTGCCGTTGACAACTCCGCGCCCCTTGTACCACCCATCACCCCTTGAGACCCCTCTTCCCCCCGCACCCCCCACCTCCCCCCACCCTCACATCAGTCCCGTGCATAACGCAATGCATATGTGCAGCAACCTCTCCCTACCCCTGTTTATGCACCTTTTCCCCCAGCCCAAGCTGGCTCTTGGGGGTCTGTATCGCAAGTTTCATTGCGGAGAAACGGACTGTAAACACAAACAAGCAAGCGAGTTGATGTGTTCCTTAAGCTGGCCCTTACATAGTTTTCGATGGCTTTTAAATCATAGAGGAATTTGTTTTAGCAAGTTTCTGGTGGTTTTTAATTTTGGTTTCCGTGGCCTGGTCCGGAGGCTTTCGGTTCAGAAATTCGTGTTTTTCTCAAGTACTTATGCCGCATGTGTGACTAGAACCAGCCACCAGCTGTGTAAAGGTTTGGCCGGGAATGGCGAGGGGGCTTGGGCGGTTAGTGAACGTCCCATCCCCCAGCTGACCATAATAATTATAACCTGCGCACCGGGCGACACACATGCCGGTGTGCATTGATAGCATATGTGGAGCACACGGATGCATGGGCTGCCAAGCAACCGGCGCAAGCGACCAAAACAACGCAGGCGCCCCCGCTCACCCCAGCACAAAGCACTGCCGTTGACATGCCTCCCACACGTATGAGCACCACCAGCGGCGAGCTGTGTGAATGTTTGGCCGGGAATGGCGAGGGGTCTCAGGCGGTTAGTGGTCGTCCCATCCCCCAGCTGACCATTATCATTATAACCTGCGCACCGGGTGACACACATGCCGGTGCACGTTGGTAGCATATGTGGAGCACATGGATGCATGGGCTGCCAAGCAACCGGCGCAAGCGACCAAAACAACGCAGGCGCCCCCGCTCACCCCAGCACAAAGCACTGCCGTTGACATGCCTCCCACACGTATGAGAACCACCAGCAGCGAGCTGTGTGAATGTTTGGCCGGGAATGGCGAGGGGGCTCAGGCGGTTCGTGGTCGTCCCATCCCCCAGCTGGCCAATTGCATTACCGCCTGCGCACCAGACAACATAGGCGCGCGGAAATAGCATATAGGGAATTGTGGAGAGCACATTGGCGCATGCGCAACACCTAAGCACAGGGGCGCAAGCGACCAGAACAATGCGGCCACCCCACTCACCCCAGCACAGAGCACTGCCGTTGACATGCACCCCGCACGTATGAGAAATACCAGCAGCGAGTTGCGTGAAGATGTGGCCGGCAATGGCGATGGGGCTCGGCCGGTTAATATTCGTCCCATCACCAAGTTGACCGACATTATTTCGACCTGCGCACCAGGCAAGACACCTTGGGGAGTGTTGGGGGAACTTTAGGGAGCACACCGATGCACGCACCTGCCAAGTGTTTGCACAAGTGACCGTGAAAACGCTGCCCCCCCCCCCCCCACACACACCCACCCACACCCACCCACCCACCCACCCACCCCAGCACACGGCACTCCCGTTGACAAGAACCCCACACGTATGAGAACCACCAGGCGCGAGCTGTGTGAAGGTCAGGCCGGGAATGGCGAGAAGGCTCGTGCGCGTAGCGTTCGTCCCATCCCCAAGTTGGCCGTACTGGTTGTAACCTGCGCACCAGGCAACACACACACGCGTTGATAGCAATTTGTGAAACTTTACCAGGCACCAACGCAAAGAGGGCCCCGGCAACAGAGCAAGCGACCAACGAATTGCTGCCGCCCCCTCTCACCCCAGCACAGAGCGGTACCGTTCACATGAACCCCGCATGTGTGTATGTTTCCACCAGCGAGCTGTGTGAAGTTGGGGCCAGCAACGGCGACGGGGCTCGGGCGATTAGTGGTCTTCCCATCCCCCAACTGGCCGTACTGGTTGTAACCTGCAGACCAGGAAACATACGTGTTTGTAGCACACAATGCTTGAGCACACAACGCATGGCGAACAAGCAATGAACAATGCACGCAACTAACGAAACGTTGCAGCCCCAAAGGGAAGGAAGGAAAGGGAAGGGAAGGGAAGGAAAGGAGGCGTATTGAGGAAGTGGGACGACTAACAACCAGTATGGCCGCGTTAACTAGGGAGGGTGTCTGAACAAAATCCGTTTAACCCCAGAGGAACGAATCCCTCTTGTCCTAGAGGACCTAGGTACCTCACTACCATATGTTCGGCGGCTTCCCTCCGCTCACGCCCTTAAACGGTTGAGGCCGGCTAAGAGTGCAAGAGTACCACTATCCGCCTACCCTAGAAAGTCGGATTGCAGCCCCACTCACCCCAGCACAAAGCACTGCCGTTGACATGCCTCCCACACGTATGAGAACCACCAGCCGTGAGCTGTGTGAAGGTTTGGCCGGGAATGGCGAGGGGGCTCAGGCGGTTCGTGGTCGTCCCATCCCCCAGCTGACCATAATAATTATAACCTGCGCACCGGGCATTGAATATGTGCATTGAATCACTTACGTGCATTGAAGCACCCAACGCTTGGGCGGCCAAGCTGCAGCAAGAGCATGTAGGAGCGCAACGTAACCCACCCCAGCATAATACTATGTTCGGTGGAGGCGGGCTAGGTGGAGGCGGTGGGGGCGGTGGGCTGGGTGGAGGCGGAGAGGGCGGTTGCGGGCTGGGTGGGGGCGGTGGCGGCGGTGGGCTGGGTGGAGG